>DWQW01003040.1:0-24156 GCA_018249695.1 Heliconius erato demophoon
TTACCAACCAGATTTAGAGTTTTGTATGATAATACTATTTCTCTAGGATATGATGTTTATACTTCTCAAGTAAAACATAACAAATCTCTAAAAAGTTTACCTTCAGATGTAAAGTTATTGTGACATATTGTACTATTTTATTTTTAATATATTTTGTTTTAATTTTACAAATATTTGTGGCTTTAGATGTACAAGAAATTGTGGTAATAAATTAAATATTTTTTGTACTTAAAATACAATACAATAGTATAAATATAAGGTAAATGTAATTTGAATAGTAAAAGCTGTTCTGTGATTGTGTATACATACTCATTTGTAATGACTATATTTTTAAGTATACAAACAAATTGTTACTGTATAATAATTATAAATTATTATATAATGTTATCTTTCTTTTATTTGTTACTAGTATTAAGAAAATTCGTAAGCACACAAGGAATTTAAAATCACTTAGGCATTAGTGAGCTCTTTTATCTTTTAGACTTTTACTTTTCTTAAAGATGAATAATGTTTATAATATGTCTTATAATTTATTGTTTCCTACCTCGAAAGAAAAAAACGAAATCCTTATAGGATCTCTGTATTGTCCGTCCGTCAGTCCGTCTGTTACGACCCTTTTTCTCAAGAACTCGTGGATTTATCAAGCTGAAATTTATATAAAATACTATCCCTTGGAGCTGTGAAAAAATCAAACTTTTACACCAACGCAATCAAAAAATACATTCGTTAATGCCGCAAATTTTCGAAACTCGGGGAATCAAAACCTATACGGATGGTAGTTCCCGTGAACTCACGAGTCTTGAAATTAGATTTTTTTTGAAATTTGAAGCAGAGTCTTATAACACAGATATAGGGAAATTTGCGTAAACCGTAAATTTATAGACATTTCATAGAAAAAAAATAATTACAATGTTATAATTGTAGTTTTATACAAAATGATTTCTTCATACGAATGATGATGAGTGCATATGTCCCCAAATTTAAATTTGTAAATTTTTATAAAGGGTACTTCCTGGTGAACTACGATCCTTAAAATGATACGAAACCGGTGGGTGAGTCTCGCACTCAACTGGATTTTTTTAAATAACTTATATTTATTATATATTGCCCTCTAGTAGGTAGGTAGCTCAGCCCCCCTTGGTTCGCCGCCGCAACGATGTTCGTTCGTTTTTTGTTTATTTTTAAATAAACAAACGCCCAGACAATGTTATATCGTATACTTAAAAAAAAATCACCCGCAACTTCGAGACTTTTTATATACATTTTTATATAATAGCTCTTTATTGAAGGAAATACAAAAGTTTTAAACTCAATCAAATAGTGGTGGTCAATAAGTTTATGTAATATAAATTGCAATAACTACAATTAATTTAATAAAAACAATATTTATTACTTAGGTCATCTAAAAATATTTTATTCTGATTATAATATTTTAATAATGATCAAAATATATTCTATTATTTGGGTGTTAAAAACGGTTCTTCGGCGGCTGAACTTCTCTTGCTTGCCTTTAAGTTGCTTATTACGTTTCTAGCAATGGAGTCTTGGAAAATTCTATCGGGCCACGATTCAGATCGTCGGTTTCTTTGTAATTCCTCCAGAGGAGGTAACCGGCTTGCTCTTGGCGTTCCGACATGAGATCGAAATGATCTAGTTCGTTTATTCTGTAAACCGAGTAGTGACGTCAGCAGTTTGTCCAACGCCGCGATATCGTTAATATTTGATCCTTTATTAAGTGGGGTGGCCGCACCCGGCGTTATTACGTTTGAGCATACCAACGGAGGTGACCGTTGTAGACCAATTGTACGAATTACCTGCGAGATTAGATCTTGTTATTTGTTTTGTTCTATTATTTTAAATTTAAATTAAATCAGCTTCACACTGTATACCGCACACAGCAGGGTAGGGTAGAGGAATCCTTATGTGACGACACTCTGTTCTCCATTTTCTGCTGAATTCTGGAGGCATTGCGTGTTTGGTGGCGGAACTGAACACCGCGCTTTGTCTCGACACCAGAGCGAAAAAATGAAAATATAAATTGAAAAAATAATTATTTAATTTCTTCGAGTAGGGGTGTAACCCACAACCGCCGCGCTACAGTCATACCTTTGTGCCCCTAGGCCAAGATGGCGTCAATCGTTCTATTATTTATTTATTCTTATATGCCTAATATAACATACCTGCATAAAAGAGGAGAAGGAGGAAGAATAAGAGGCTAAGTGGCTTGGTGAGTGTTAGATAAACATAAGTGCACGTACCTCATCAGCGTTATGACTTTGATAGCTCATTCTTTTCACTTTTCTGTAAGTCTCGTCATCGAGTGCTTCTTGAACGGCTGTTTCTAATTTTTCGTTTAAATCTTCGTCATTGTTTTGGTTCATGTCCTCTAAAACCAATCTAACACAAAAAGATTATGCTACAACCTTTTATTTTAGATTTTTTTAAATTCCGTTTCTTTTAATTTACTATCATTACATTAATGCTTTAATAATAACTAGGAACTGGACAAAACTAGAATTTCAAAAAACCACGCAGGTTTATCTTGAGTGCCGAATTCGTCTTATTTTAGTACTGTGCGGTTAAATAATATTTTTGTTAATAATCTTTATTTAATTAATTTCCTGGTGAGATATTCTAATTAACTAATTAAAATAAAAAAATATACATTAAACTTATAATTTCTTTTAGTAAAAGAAAATATGTAAGGAGTTTGCACTTATCTATATTTATATAACTTTATCAGTTTATCTTATCAAACTGCATCATTGCAACAAAATAATATTAAAAAGTTATCTAATATTAATGTAACAAAAAAGAATAAAATATTTTTTACTAATATTTTATGATAATAATAAAAATCAAGTCCACGTACTCAGCCCTTTCATCCTCTTCAGCTTTATATAAGTTAGCGAGGTTCGCTTCTCTAGCTACTTTAATGTCCTTCTCCCAGAATCTTCTCAAATCCGGAGTGGAGGTGTACGGCGCGGCCACCTCTTTTATTTTCAAGAACATTATTGCAGTGATAAATATACATATAACGTTCACGATTGTTAAACAGCAGCTAACAATGCCTGTTCACAAAGTAAATATAATTGTAGTTTTTAGTAAAGAAAATTATAATTTTTCAGCTTCACGCTGTATCCCGCATGCAGCAGGGTAGTCAGAGGAAACCTAGTGTTAAGACACTACATTTCCCATTTGTCGCCGAGATCTGATTTTTGTTTTAATTTGCCGACTGTAAATGTAAATCACAGAAAAAATCACTTAAACACACATTACATATAATTATTAGTTTAACTATTAAGTAGTTACATATGCTTACCATTAACAGCAAATTCTATAGGCATATAGTCGTGGTAGAGCGGCACGTAAGACGAATTACCGTAATACGGTTCTCCTTTAATGTGGGGTACTTTCACGCCTGGATACAACAGCCATATACACGCCAAAGCCCAGAATAAGCCCTGGGACAAACATCACACGAGCTTAAGTGACGTTGTGAATTTTTTATTTCTACTTAAGTTAATGTTCTTGAACGTTCCTCTTACGACTAATCTGTTTTGTAGTTAAATAAATATCCGATCGTGTTAACAAGTAAATGTTATTTGTTTTCGTTTTTTTCTCTATTTAAATAGAATTTTATGTTTTTTTTGTATAGGTACTTAACGTTTTTTATTAAATAAGTATGTAAATTAAACAGTGTAGGAGGAGGAGTCACAACGTAGGTGCAGTTCGCGAGGTCTAAGCTGAGTTTTGCATTTGCGTGAGTGGTCATATATTATAGTGTTGGTGTCACGTCACTTGCTTGTTTTAGCTTGTGATTAAATTTTCAACTTAAAAGTGAAAAATAAAAGTTAAAGTTCAGGTTATTGTAGGTGATTAATAATATGAAAGCTTACACAATTCACTACGGGGGGTAGCAATGAGGCAGATATAGCGATCCCTATCAGAGGGCCGGCGCTGCCCTGCAGTAACGCCAGGGCCACGCCCGTTCCAGACGTTAGAGCCCAAAGCACACCCATCCATAGTGAGCGGACGTTACCTCTGGAACCATAAATTGTATAAGAAAAATTATAATGCTATATCATTATATTATTGAGGCCAGTCGTAGCGCAGTGGCACAAAGTGTGACTGTAAAACTTACTGGTTGTGATCCCCACTCGAGGAGATGAAATATTTACTTAAATTTATATTTCCATTTCTTCGTTCTGGTGTCGAGGCCAAGTGCGGCGTTGAGTTCTGCCACTCAACACGCAATGCCTCCAGAATTCGGCAGAAAGTGGGGAACGGAGTGTCTCGACATTAGGTTCCCTCTGCCTACCCTGCGTGTACAGCGTGAAGCTGAAGAAGAAGAAGAAAAATTATCTTATGGAATATGAAAAATAAATAATAATTTAAATAAAATAAACAAGTTATAAAAAAATGAGGGATGACCAAAATTTTCAAACTTTTGGTAATGAGAAAGCCAAGCTACAATTTATCTACATAATACTTATTATGGGCATTTCCTTCAGTTTATGAATATCTTTTACTTGTAAATCCCCAAGGAAAGTTAGTTAAGGTAATACAAATATTTAAAAAAATTAAAATCGTTTCTATACTTAATACTATATGGGTAGAAGTAACGTAACTAGACGTCCCGTTTTGAACGGGACTATCCCGTTTTTCGCTTGTGTGTCCCAAAACGTGTCACCGGGACGTATAAATGTCCTGGTTTTTCGGAGTGGCATCTAAATTCAGTCGGTCGAAACAAGATTATCGCAGTATGCTATAGTAAGATTATCGCAGTATGCTTTTTTCTTTTACTCCCTTTTGTAAAAAAAAAAACGGAAGTATTCAATTATTTATTAAAGTGTCAATTTCACCTAAAAAAGACATATCGGCTGTTAAGAAAAATTAAAGCTCTCCTAAGAAAACGAAAGCACACCACTAAAAGCGTGAGCTATCCTTCATCCCGTTTTGAGCTGACCGTAGAATGGTTACTTTACTTATAAGTATCATAAATACCTATACTATAAAGTATGACATATTTAACGTAAATGTAGCATTAATTTAAACTTTTGCTGACAGTTTTGACCTAAAAACATATATCGATCTAAAAATCGATATCAATATCCATACGTTGGAGCGGAAAATCGGATTTTACAATTGATTTCAGCTAAAACCAACATCGCGTGTTGAAGTAATACGATTGTATCATATAACTTGCGAAGTCATAATAATATATTTTATTAAAATAAAAAAAAATACATTGATATATTTATTATTCGAAATTAAAATGCTTCTAGTTTCTTTACGTACCGTGACTTCATTTCCTCAGTAGGCCAGTCACCAAATCCCCATGGCATTTCTGTGGTACCCAAAATTAATCCGAATACAAATCCAAATAATAAAGACAGGAGCATTCCAAGAATAAGGCTCTCGAAGCCACTTCTGACAAGATTTCTATCGGAAATAATGGTTCCAAATGTAATTGACATCACTGGTCCCATGAGCGGTGACACCAACATTGCTGCTACGATATTTGATGCATTATTTTCCACTAACCCTAAAGCCGCTAAGGAACTGTAAATGTACAATGTAATTATCAACTTAATTTAAGTAACGCCGTAGCGCAGTGGCACGAGCGTGTGACTGTAAAAATGTATTATTTAATATTTTCCTTCCCTGGCTTTGATAAGAAGGCAAAGCGGGACGTTGAGTTCCGTTACTCACCACGTACTTAGTACCTCGTAAGTTGGACAGAAAGTGGAGAACGGAATGTTAACACTCGTACTTCCCTGTGCCTACTCCTCTTTATACGGAATACCATACGTGAAGCTAAAAATTTAAATAAAAAAGTGCCGTGAAACTACTTCTACAAAGAAAGTTTTAATCGCTGATATTTTTTTTAAATAACTTAAATTTAAAAGCTTATTAGGCTGCTTCTATATAACAATGCTTATTATGCTATTGATATCAAAATCTCTACCGAAGCTACTGTGAACTTACTCAGCTGTTATTATTAAAGTAAGATAGTCAAAGGAGAGCTCCCCGCCGCCCCGGACGCCGTCGACGACTTGCTTCACTGTCAGCTTTGACCTAATTGACTCAACAAAATTCCTCCATCGTTTCGCTTCTTCATTCTTCTTTCTGATTAAAATGTTCAATTTTATAATTAAACGTAGAAAATAACCTTTTGCTGATTCTAATAGATAATTATTATGTCTTTATTGTGATAAACATATTTATAAAATAAACTTACAATATAGCGTCGTCGTCATCATCAGGATAGTCAATAGCTGTGTGTACCACGTTGCATGGCAGAACGCTGAAAAAACATTGAATATTTGGTAATCACCTACTTATTTACACGTGTTTTGAGTATATCTATGTACAATTCTCTATAAGAGAATTCTATGTTTCTTGTTTTTAATCCGCTTTCTTTTTTATGGAAAAGACAAGACAAACGAATCCGTCCGAGCCGTACGGTCACCATTGTAACTGATAACTGCCGCCCACGGCCAGTGTAACACAAGTGGTGCTTAGATACAGGTGCGTTGCCGGCCTTTAAGGAAATAGCCGCGCTTTTTGAAGGAACCCGTATCATATCGACCTGGAAACACTATCATAAGTAGGCCAATCCGCAGTTGCGTGGCGTATGGAACGAAGTTCCTATGGAACCGTTATTTATGTGTGCCATGCATATTTTGTTTTATTTATTTTTAACTTATATCCAAGGTACATACTGTTACACAGGTACCACATCAAAGAGTTCCACAGAACATTCCCCATGATAAATGCGATTGAGCACAACGAGGAGACGTCGCTACGCAATGCCAAAGTGTCAAGCCTTTCTCAGATCATTAAGTCCTCAATGAGTCGAACGACTCTACATTGTATGCGATCACACGATTCCTACAGACAACATATAATCATGAATAATAGTCACATATGGGATTTGAACTAGTAACTTTAATATTTTACAAGGTAGCAGTAAAAAATGTTATTAAGTAAGTACTTAGGTAAAACGTAGATCTAATTATAAATAGTAATTATACCCTAAAGACCCTTATTCAAACACAAATTTTACAATGCCATATTACCTTAGTTCTAAGTGGATAGAAAGGACTTTTAATATTTGCGTGACTCACCTGTATATGTGTATTCATTTAATATAAACATGCAAGAATCTACTTATAGAGTGCTACGAAGGTCATTTTTACAGTAAACTTGCGTGTTAAATTACCTGACGATGGTCTTGTAGCGGACACCGATCCCCAGCTGTGTCAGGCAGTGGAGCATGGTCTCACAGGGGTCTCCGGTGGCAAGGGGGAACACTACCTCGTGGTAATTGCCCAATTTGTCGCTCGTCCACACGGCGTGTTCAACGTTTAATTTGCGTAGTAATTCTTGTAAAATCTGTTTTGTAAATATTAAATTTAAATATTATTTTCACATATAAGTAGGCGCGAAGTCAGTTCCACTTAGCTAAGCAGTAAGAGCATATTTTAAAATGCAAACATATTACTTTTATATTAAAATAAAGTAAAGCTCAAAAAGTGTTTGCTAGTTTAGTAGATATAAGATATAAAATGAAAATCAAATATTTTTTTATTTAAACTTATTAATTTACGTCGTGAACGATAATAATAGTGTCAGCGTTTTGAAAACTAGAATTTGCTCGTGGTTAAAGCACAAGTAGATGTTAGTAATGATTGCATTGACCCAGATCTTTATTGTTTTACCGTTTACCTACTGAATGAAACTCTTCTACGACACGTGCATAATGCGTCTGTCTACATAAGTAGCCGTTATTTTTCTCTAATATTTTCTGTTTTGTAACATAAGTACTTACTTATATAATAAATCAACATTTTTGATTTTATTTTGATGTATTTTTTAGCTTCACGTTGCATTCCGCACATAGAAGAGCAGGCAGAGGGAACCTGGGAACCTATTGTTCCCCACTTTCTACTAAATTTCATGTTGAATGTGAGTTGTTAGAGCGAGGAAATGAAAATATGAAATATTTCCCCGAGTGGGAATCAAACCCATGACCTGTCGCGTTTACAGTGGCAAGCGTGCGTACCAGCTCCACGACTGACCGCGCCAGGCCACTGGCCTAAATCTTTATAAGAAAATATACTTAAAATAAATTAAAATCTTTGTTTCAAAGAATAAACGTACGTAAATCTACAATTAAGGTAAAACCTAATAATACTCACACTCTCCATTGTAATGAATTCGTCATCCTCTTTAATATTTTCTAATTCTTTATTAAAACTTTCACGGTAACAATTCTGTGTCAAATGTACCGGAATGCTTGCCGCCTTTTTATTGCGTAATTCCACTTTTAAATTATATTCTTCTATCAATGGCTTCTCTTCTATAGGCAGTAGTTCTTTTGGTTTACCGAATTTAAGTATGTGTTCGTAATTGCTGGATGGGATGTAAATAATAAAGATAACTCCTGAAGGCATTGTTGAAGGTGTGCGACTCTTCTACTTGGTTGTTGTAAACTGTACACTTCAATGTCTCGGTCTTCTAGCAAATTGTAGCTAATTTGTAAAAAAAATTATAGCAATGCTAATTGTGATTAGTGTGGGATTCTTAATAGGAGATATTATGTGTCGTGTTAAATGTGTATGGCTTACTGCCTGTAAAAGATAAATAGACATATAGATTTTTTTGTAAATATACCAAAATATTATTGACTTTATTACTTAGTCTAATTATGATTTAAAAAAAATGTATAAACACATTATACAAAGTATTAAAATAATCGATTGCGAGTCGAACTCGCCCACCTAGGCTTTCTTATAAATTTCAAGATTGTAGTTCAACGAGAAGTACCTACGACTTATAAAAGTTTATAAATTTAAGTTTGCGTTGTATGCAATGAACTATAATTATTATAGTTCTTATCTGTAATATAGACATATATTTCCTATTTTCGGATTTTTTCCTTGATTTGTATTGTAATTTTTAATTTCATGCCAAATTTCATAAATATAGATAGATCCACGGGAAGTACCCTATAGATTAGATTACGCGGTGAGTTTCATACAAAATGCAGTAAAAACGATGCATAAATGCTTGTCGTATCTTTTGATTCCGATGACATAGAAGCTTGACTTTTTCTGTGCTACAAGGGGCCATAGACCTGAATATTTGATATTAATTTCAGTTTCATGATAACCTCCACGTGATTTCAAGATAAATGGTTTTGACAGACGGTCAACAAAGTCCTATAAGGGTTTCATTTTTTCCTTTTGAAACAGAACTCTAAAAATACATCGTGATATTTGATCCACGATGTATTGAAGATATTGCAATGAACTAATTCCTTCTTTGTCTCCATTGACGTCACTCAACATTTTCAATGACGTCCGTAAAAAAAATCTTTTACAAGTTTGATCTTTATCTTGCGTCAACACTTCATCAGCAAGATGTTAGTGTTAATTAAAATGAAAGAAAAAGACAACTTTTTAACTGAAAATATTAATATATTAATGTATCTAAGAATGTAGTAGTACATCAATTGAAAATATAACATAATTATATCTATGCTGGCCAGTCGTGGCGCAAAGGCACAAAGTGTGGCTGTAAAATCGATTGGTTGTCGGTTCGATCTCCATTCGAGGAATAGAAATATTTATTTACATTTCTATTTTCATTTCTTCGCTCTGGTGTCGAGACAAAGCGCGGCGTTGACTTCCGCCACTCAGCACGCAATGCCTCCAGAAATCGGCGGAAAGTGGAGAACGGAGTGTCTTAACACCAGGTTCCCTCTGCCTACCTAGCTGTGTGCGGGATACAAAGTGAAGCTGATAATATGTATGTTGAATTCTAATAACATTAAAAAAAACAAAAAAATTGGATATGCTAAAGATGTGGGTAACAATTTTGAAATTTAAAATTTTTAATATTTTTCATATAATTAAGATATTATTAATTATATGTGGGTAATGGGATTTGAATTTTCTTTTTTTATAAGTTGAAGCTAATAAAAGATAAACAAATCCAACTAGCAAAAAAGCTTTTAAATTAATCGATTGAGTAAAATATCTATTCCGTGCACATGAGGTATGAAAAATACAACCTTAGGATGAAATGGCAAAAAAATATTACTTAATTTAATTCTTTCTTCATGCCTTTAATATCTATCTCTTTATATTTTGTTTTGTCTTTTTTTATCGATCTGTCTTTTATAATGAAGGCTAAACTTTAATGCGAAGGCTAATCATTATTATTATCTAGATCAAGGAAAAACGTTAGGTTTTTTGGTAGACATAAAACACACACACTCTCATTTAATTAAATATTTAAGCCAATTTCGTTGCCTTTCCCAATTGTTCCAATGGATGTCCTTTAAAAATTAATGTTCGTTTAGCATTAAAAATGAGAAGAATAATAGTAGTCGATCAAAACGAAAGGATAAAAATGTGTGGAGTTAAGATCATTTGAATTTTGTGATATAAAAAAGAATCACAGGACTAATGTAACATTTTTTTTTATTTAATTACAATTGTATTAAATTAAACATTAAAACGATAATTAGTACATATATTGGAAATAACAACAGTTTCTTGCTGGCTTTTTCGCCAGACATCTGTTGTTAGTCTTTCAGACTTAGATTTATCGTTCATTTTCAGTTTGATCGATATTTCTAATGAGGCCATGAAGTCGTGGCGCAGAGGCAGGAGTGTGTGACTGTTAACGCAACTGGTTGTGGGATCGATCTCTCGAGGAAAGGCAAAACGCGGCGTTGAGTTTCGCCACTCAACATGCAATGTCTCTAGAATTCAGTGAAAAGTGGGGAACAGAGATGGGCAGAGGGAACTTAGTGTTAATATCTTATATTAACACTAGGCAGAGGGAACTTAGTGTTAAGATATTAACACTACGTTCCCTCTACCTAACTGCTGTGTTCGGGATACAGCATGAAGCTGATTTACGGAGAAAATAATCAGAACATGTAAGTGAAAGTCGGTATATTACCATAATAAATGAACAGAAATATATGTAAGAGCTGTTAGCTTGTTAAAAGTTTAAACTACTTTTAAATATTACGATGTTCTCAATCAGTTGCAGTAATTGGATTTGTTCAACACGCTGAAGGAAATCGGTGTAATGAAAGAATTTTGAAAGTGCAGTTACTCTATAGTCTATGGACCTTCTATGAGAAAGCTTACATACATACACATACACACATACGTAAGTATCTACCACCTCGCAAAACAAATTGCGAATTTAGGTGGTTGAAAACTATAATTTGAGCATAATAGTTTGAAATCGAAAAAATTAATGTTCGTTTAGCATTAAAAATGAGAAGAATAATAGTAGTCGATCAAAACGAAAGGATAAAAATGTGTGGAGTTAAGATCATTTGAATTTTGTGATATAAAAAAGAATCACAGGACTAATGTAACATTTTTTTTTATTTAATTACAATTGTATTAAATTAAACATTAAAACGATAATTAGTACATATATTGGAAATAACAACAGTTTCTTGCTGGCTTTTTCGCCAGACATCTGTTGTTAGTCTTTCAGACTTAGATTTATCGTTCATTTTCAGTTTGATCGATATTTCTAATGAGGCCATGAAGTCGTGGCGCAGAGGCAGGAGTGTGTGACTGTTAACGCAACTGGTTGTGGGATCGATCTCTCGAGGAAAGGCAAAACGCGGCGTTGAGTTTCGCCACTCAACATGCAATGTCTCTAGAATTCAGTGAAAAGTGGGGAACAGAGATGGGCAGAGGGAACTTAGTGTTAATATCTTATATTAACACTAGGCAGAGGGAACTTAGTGTTAAGATATTAACACTACGTTCCCTCTACCTAACTGCTGTGTTCGGGATACAGCATGAAGCTGATTTACGGAGAAAATAATCAGAACATGTAAGTGAAAGTCGGTATATTACCATAATAAATGAACAGAAATATATGTAAGAGCTGTTAGCTTGTTAAAAGTTTAAACTACTTTTAAATATTACGATGTTCTCAATCAGTTGCAGTAATTGGATTTGTTCAACACGCTGAAGGAAATCGGTGTAATGAAAGAATTTTGAAAATGCAGTTACTCTATGGACCTTCTATGAGAAAGCTTACATACATACACATACACACACATAAGTATCTACCACCTCGCAAAATAAATTGCGAATTTAGGTGGTTGTAATCTATAACTTGAGCATAATAGTTTGAAATCGATTCAAATGTTCTTATATGTAAGCTTATAGAAAACAATATTATTTTTTTGTAAAACCTTAACATTGGTTTGCACAAATACACACACACACACACACATAGACATCCTCTTACCCTAGACGCATATACCGTTTCAGGTCCATTGTTGGTAAAAAGCTCTTTTGGTTTTTATGGGTTCACATATCCCGCAAACAGCAGGGTAGGCAGAGAGAACCTAGTGTTAAGACACTCACACAAGAATTCTGGAGGCATTGCGTGTTGAATGGCAGAACTCAACGCCGCGTTTTGCCCCGACACTAAAGCGAAGAAACAGAAATATAAATTAAAGTAAATATTTCATGTCCTCGAGTGGGGATCCAACCCACAACCAGTCGGTTTACAGTCACACTTTGGGCCCCTGCGCCATGATTGGCCTCAGGTCTTATAATTTTAATTATTAATAGATATATGTAGTAATTGATATATGTATAGAATAAAATATGTTTAATGTTTAGCGATATAAACATTAGAAACTCATTTTCTAAATATATGTAGATCAGATTTTCATTGAACGCAATTACAATATCGATTTTTCTTTGATAGTGACATTCATTTGATGGATCACCTTGCACTGGGTCATTGGAAATTGTAAAACATCTAACATGACATTTATAACTTTTTAAAAAAATATACAACGGTTAAAAAAAAATAACTAGTTGAGAGTCGTTTTATATGTGATACTCTTTTAGGTTTAAAATTTGACTGAAGTAAATGTTGTATGAAAGTAATTACAATTATATATCTATTTTCCTCTGCCTATTTTCAAAAGCTCAAGTAAAACATGAAAAAAGTACTTTGAATAAAAATATGTTGTAACGTGTGGTTGTTGGTAGGAGTAACTATGTTTTATATTATATATCTATCAAGTATAGGTACTTGTATATTTCGTATTAAATTTTCCTTTTTCGAGACATTTCACGATAAAGTGATAATGAAACCCTCAGAATTAATATAGACGAGAAACGAAAAATAAAATATAATAATGGCATATATTTAAATGATGATCGTACTGATTAAATGACTTACTGCATAATTATGTTAATCAAAATAACGTTAAATTAAAGTGTATAATATAAAAATAAGAAATTCTATCGAAAAATATACAGAAATTTATACATATATCTATTAACCCCGATCGCGATTTACTATATAATAAAAATATTCCGATCGTTTTAATATTTTCCCATTAATCACGAAACTCGTGGGAAACGAACCATCTGCTGTGCACGGCCGTAAGAGGAAAAGCAAAATACATAGATAAATCCATAACTTATATTGAATTCTTGTCCATTAAATGTCCAAGACTATTGCTATCTCGTTGAAATAGATATAATGTTACATTTAGAAGGTATATTGACAATGTTATTCACGTGGCTCTGAATCCAAGAACCCCTATGTGGGGAGAAGGGGGGCAAAACACAACACCGAGCGCGCAGCCGTGGAGGGCGCGCTTTGCGACGGGCGGGCGGCTTAGTCGCGGCGCTACCTGCCGCCAGCGCGATCCACGCGTCCTGACGCGATCAATAACTGTACTTATAGCAAATAATATCTAGAACTAAATAACAAACAAATAGTAAAACAAAGTTAGTAAATGACTCCTGTGTTAAACTTCAGTGTTCCCGTTCCCGGCATTCGCTTTGCTGACACTGCGTACACCATAAACATGGCCACCGTAGCAAACACATGATCACCGAGAATCACGAATGAACTGCGGTTGTGAGTTATTCTCGATTTGGATAATTTATGCTTGTGCGTCCGTACGTAACTGTGTTTTATTTATTGTTGGGTTACGTAAATGGACCGCCGGCTAGCTATATCGAAATCAATAAATATATTTTTATGGCGTGGTGTGAGAACACTACACAAATAAATAAACATCCTTTTTTATGTTAATAACACATATTTAAATGAAGAGTGAAATCTAATTTATACAAACTTACAATTATAATTGGTCATATTTGTTAGATTTTCTGAGATGCCAACGATTTTGTAGCCGTCGTCGTAATAATGGCTCACGTTTTTCTAAACGGCTATATTTGAAAGCTGCAGACCTAAAATGCTTCTCCTCTTATATAACGCTATCCTTGTTGTGATGTAACCGAAGGGCTGTTAACGTGTTCCCATTTAAGGGTAATTTGTTGTCCAATGATCCTGTACTAAAATCTAATTATTTTTGGTCACAAAATTAACAAAAATGCCCTAATAGTAAAATAGGTACTAGGAGTAAATAATATGTATATCGTGGTAATATAATATGTGAATGAAGTGTTACGTATGTAACCTAAAGTCATATAGACGAGGTTGAGATTATCCTGCGGCAAATTTAACCTTCAACCGGTAAATCTGTCTCAATATAAGTTTACCAGACAGGCATTTGCCGCATTTTAAGTCATAAATCGTTGCGCTAGGCACAGTAGTAGTAGTAGTGAGTGTAAGTTTCCTTTTTTTTTCTCAGCTTCACGCTGTATCTCGCATGTAACAAGTAGGCAGAGGGAACTTAGTGTTAAGACACTCCGCTTCCTACTTATCGTTGAATTCTGGAAGCTTTACGTGTTGAAACTATAGCGAAGAATTGAAGATATTAAATAGTTAATTTCCTTGAGTGAGAATCGAACCCACAAACTGTCGCGTTCATAATCACACATTTGTGCCCTTGCGGCACGACTAGCCTCAAAGTGTGGAAATTTAAGGAATATAAAAATACACTGCATGCAAGTTCACAATTTTTCATGGTCACCATTTTAATATGTAATGTTGACACGGTCAGGGCTACTAAGTTACATGTATTTTGGCCCATATTTACCCATATTTCTGGATATAAACCCATATTTCTGGATTGCCAAGCTTTTCCAACTGCTTATATATTTAACAACCTATATATTTGCTACATTTAAAAAAAACGAAGATATATTATATATCATTGGAACATAAAATTTACGTAACTTTAAAAAACAAAGGCAAAATCTTATGCTTTTATGTTAATGTGCAAAAAGAAAAGTGCCTTTGGAAATGTTTAATAAGAATAGAATTCTGCGCTTTATATCAAGACGAACCAAGACTTACATTTTTAATAGCTAAAGTTTATAGTTTTTGACGAAGAAATTTAGTGAATTGGTTTTTTAATATTAATATTATTATGTTTTTTATTCCTAAGTACAAAATAAATATATAATATAATTTATTTGCCAAAAATTACCTATTTTTAATATTAACATTTTTAAGTGTAAGTCTTTATTATATGATTATATAATTAAAGTAAGTATAAGCGAGATAAATTATAAAAAAAATTATGATAAAGTGTACAAATTGATATTGTAAAACGTTCCTAAAACAAATAAGCTAAAGAGTACCCACTAGAACTATTTTATTGCCTTCTGTATTTCATGGCCGATGCTAAAGTTTATAGACTGCGCCATAGTTTGTATAGACTTTATTTACATACTTTTTATTATTTAAAATATTCCATTAAATTATGGTATAATAATCACTAAGTTTATGTGTTTTTTAAGTTGTGGTCAAAGTTTAAAAAGTAAAGAATAATTTTCGGCCCGCATACTACACTTCAGATAAAATTATAAAAACACGCTTCATCCCGCACACAGCAGACAGAGGGAACCTAGTGTTAAGGCACTCCGTTTCCCACTTTCTGCCGAATTCTGGAGGCATGGCGTGGTGAGTGGCAGAACTCAACGCCGGGCTTTATCTCGACACCAGAGCGAAGAAATGGAAATATAAATTTAAGTAAATATTTCATCTCCTCGAGTGGGGATCGAACCCACCACCATTCGGTTTTACAGTCACACCTCGTGCCGCTGTGCCACGACTGGCCTCAACTTATAAAAAAATACCAACATTATATAGGACTATATAATAATATTATGATTCGTATCGTAAGGTTTAACGATTGAACTTGTTTATCGTTCTACAATCTATAGTTAATGCAAACTCTATGAAGGTCGCGTAAGAAAATAAACAAAATCGTTGGAAATCGCCACATCATTAAACGTAACAGCTGTGGATGTTATGCAGTCAAATGCGCATTATATGGGTTCTCCATTTAATTTCTGATTTGTGCCAGTGAAAATTATTATGAATTTTATTTATGAAATATAACAAGAATTAATATGAAGTGTATAGAAATATTCTTAGTTCTTACTGTTTTATCGTTACATTTTTCGTTGTTAGGTATTATATAATATTTTGGCGTTAGATTTTACTAATTCTTCTCTTAAAATAAGTTCTAACCTCTAAGTACTAGTAAAAAAATTCATAGTAAATGAAAAAAAAAACATTACATTTTTAACACATTTTTATTAATCGAATGTTAGGTGATTAGGTTTTTTTTATACTTACTATAAGCTTATAAGTTTCGTAGCAAATTAGAGAGAAATATTACAGATTTATTATTTATCTGTTTTATTTGAATTAATTTCTACGCTATAATAGATGGACAAAATAATATCGTAATATGATAAATTGTCGAATTTTGATAATACAACGAAGTGCATATTTACAAAATCGTTAGTATAATTTTTTAAACATATGTATGTATATAAAAATAAAAAATATAAAATAAAAATCGTATATATGTAAAAATAAAAAATAATTGCTTTGTTTTTATTATATTCAAACATAATGCGACGCTATTTTCTCTGAATAATAAACGTCACATCTCATTAAAGTCAAACCATCTCGTCTAGTGTTTTGTAAAATGTCTGGACAACTTTGGGTCAACGTACTGAAGTTTAAGGCACAAGAGCTTTTATTAATGTCTGAAATTGAGAATGTTTCTTTTCCTTTTTTTACTTATTATTATATGATAAAGGAAAGCAAAAGCAAGTTTCAAAATTTCAAAACCGTAAATAGTAATATCTACATTAGACACTAATCTACTGCGTTTGAGAATATTTCTTTTTTTTTCAGTCGTGACAAATTTTCTGATGGTAAAAAGTAAACTATGATCTCTAAATATTAAAAAAAGTATATGTATTTTTTACTAAGACTTCAAATTTCATATTATGTCTTTCCGTCTCCATTAATTAATATAGTAAAAAAACAGCCCCTCTATATTATCAGATTAAGCAAGCAGCCTGCCCGCGGCTTCACCCGCTGGAACTATGTCATTATTCATTTAAGAAACGGAATTTACTGATAACTATAATGATTTCTCATATGTTTTTTTAACCTTATCGTAATTTCTATAAAGAGTTTTGACTGTTTCGAATTCAACCAATGTTGATACTTGAAAATTATAATAATGTACTCTGAGCATTGATAAATATAGATAATTATTTATTATACGTATTTATTTTTGTAATATTACATTCTTTTTACCTGTGTGATGTACCTACTTACACGTAGGTGCATAACACAGACGAAAAGCTACTTTTATTTACATATATATTAAGTTTTGTTATAAATATTTTCAATATATAGAAACGACTTTTCTACAAATTTATTATAAGTATAGATTAACTAAATATTGTTCGTACTCTAAGAATAAAAAATATTTCGTAGTATAGTATAATAATAAATTCCTATGAACAAAATTTTACGCCTACAAAATAAGCCTACAATATAAGTCCTATATATTATTGTCTTTGATAAATGAATCAATTTTCTCTACTCGATATATTTGTATGTTACCTATATACAAATGAAAGGTTGCAATCTGCAACAGTCGGTTGAGCAAATGGAAAACACAAGCTTATGCATTGGAATCTATTTTTAAACTGAAACGAGTTCCACTCATTGTGAATAATTTTTTCTTTTGCACTAGGTACTGCGGATTCTCTTAAATAAAAAGAACCTTTCGTAATGACACAAAGTATGCAGAAATGTTTTACTGAACTCCCAGACGCCGTCACTATCGAGGGTTCCGTATTTCAGAATTGTATGCCAACGGGAAGTTTATTTTATAAAAGTTGACAAACTTAAGTTTGCCGACCTGTGCACTCATTTTGTATGACACGAACTACAATTGTAAGTTTGTGATGTTTTTTTTCTATAAAATGTATTACTTTAGATGTGGATAAAAAGTTATTCTAAAAAAAACCTCTCTCTAAAAAAACGAATGCCACCATACAAGGTTCCGTTTTGAGCCGACCGAAAAATGGTCACTTTACGTATAAGTATATCTAAATATAATCAATTTTATTAATAGCTTATTTTAAGTTTAAGTTTACTTAACATAAGCTATTAATAAAATTAAAAAACACGTATTGATGTTTGGTTAAATATTTTCTTTTAGTAAATCAAAATTTACAATAGTAAAATTATATTTTTATAAAGATTTAATAAAATTATATGTTAATATTATTTGGGAATTTAAAGTAATAGCAAAGAAACATTTTGTTTACGATGTTTTTTTAATCAAATAGCCTGTATTTGTTGTTGAATCAAAAACAGACAATTTGCAGTAAAATTAAAATAATGAGAGTGAGAGCAATTTTGCAGTCTGCTACACAGACCTCTTCGTTTGTCTTTGACCTGTAGTAAACAAACAAAATACATTTTCATTACATTTATATAGTTTTTAAATAAAGTTTCATACAATTTAGAAAAGAATATAAATTATATTAGTTTAAAGTAAACTAATGCCTATGACAGAAATTTCAAGTGTTGATTTTTTTAGGGTTAGTTAGGGTATATGTTTACAATTACCACTTTTTAGGCCTTCTGTTGCAGAGCGGAGAGTTTTTCTTTCTTTTTTGTCTTTTTTTTTTCTTTTATCTTTTATATTTCATTAACTAAAATGGCCACAAGAATTAGAGACCTTGTTCTACTTATCTGTGTGATACGGTACAATATACATACAGATTAGACACAGTACCGATGTGTTTTCATCCCTCGGCAAGCCGCACTCACATTTAATTATCACATTACTTAAATGAGCTGCATAACAGCTCTTATCTCTTACTACGCTCGGTGTCAGTATTAAAAAAGAAGAAATACAAAATAATTAAATCAATTTTCACTATCAAAATTTCGGTATATGGTAGGCTATAAAAATAAATATTTAAAATTGAAACAATAAATTATTGTACATATACATAGGTATGCATATAACTATATGGGTAATTTAATTTTACATAAAAAATATTATTATTAAAAGATTGAATGAACGAAAGATTATAATAAATCAATTTAAATGGCCGATTCGAATCGAGGCCAGTCGTGGCGCAGCGGCACGAGGCGTGACTGTAAAACCGACTGGTTGTGGGTTCGATCCCCACTCGAGGAGATGAAATATTTACTTAAAATTTATATTTCCATTTCTTCGCTCTGGTGTCGAGGTTAAGCGCGGCGTTGAGTTCTGCCACTCAACACACAATGCCTCCAGAATTCTGCAGAAAGTGGGGAACGGAGTGTCTTAACACTAGGTTCCTTCAACCTACACTGCTGTGTGCGGGATACAGCGTGAAGCTGATTTTTTAATTTAAATGGATTTATTGCGTGCAATATGGTATTTTTCCATTTTTAAGATACTTTATAAGTTACATTAAAGGTATGAGGTTTGAGGGGGCATGGAAGTGGTGGCGGTCAGTTGAAATAACTATGTTATTAGGCCACCACCATTGCTTTCGTGATTGACGTACGTAAGGGATTTCAAAGGTTTTTTCTTAGATTTAAACTAAACGACTCTAATCATTGCCCTTATAAAAAAAAGAAATAGAAATATACATTAGATATAGATATATCAGATCATCTCCAGTGTTCACCGGTGTCTCCTAGTAATGATTTCGGGTTTATTAAGCCTGTTATAGCGTTTGAGTTAATCCGCTTATGTTTCTGACTTCTATTTACGCTTATTCTTTACATAGGTTAGATAAGTAGGTTTGTTCACCATAATACCGATATTTCTATTTACCTGAAAAAAAAATGACAACCTAGTTTTTACAGATTAAAGAAGAATTAATGTCTTCTAAGACTAATTAATGTCTTCACTGATCTTAAAAATTCGAATAAAATATTTCATAATTTTCTTCTTTGAAATGATGTCTGTATCTTTCTACTCCCATGATGGAAGTTTTGGTTGATTTTCCAAAGTTAAATGTTTGTTTGACGTCTTGCGTTGGTGAGAGACTCGAAGTCGGGCGAAGTTCTTCGTGTATTTGTTTAATAATAAGATAGTGAGCCATTTAAGGGACCCGCAGATTTTCAAACTGTAACCAAAATAATAGAAGATATTATATTGAACACACAAACTAGCGTACCACTGTAGTTCTGCTTATGCACACTAACGTTGGTGTTTTAAATGTAGAGCTGCCCACATCCATCCATTACCACTTTATTTCATCCATTACAGTCCATTAAAACTATTTGGGGTAGTGTGACAACTTATTACTGACGCGTTGGTTGTGGGTTCGATCTCCACTCTGGAAAACGAATTATTTTAATTTATCCACTCTATAAATCAATTCTAGCGAAAAATACAAAACGGAATCACTGTGGGCTCTGTAACTCGAAAAGCGTGTCAAAGGATAAAGCTGCTACTACAACTGCATGGACTTCTCTACAACAACTTACAAACCGACGACCTTATTCCTTCTTCCCCAATTCCTCACTAATAGGTGGGGGTTCAATATTGGCTCTTGGTATATAATATAGTAAGGCTTGATGTTTTATAGTTTATTTTACTACTTTCATGTTTTGTAAATATATTTACAAACAAACATCTCATTTTCGCAAATGAAAATCGAACCCACAACCCATTTGTCCCTAAATACAGTGAAACAATGATTTAAATAATGTTATATGATATTGGCACATTTCTCTACGATTAAAAACTTCATAATTATAGTGAAATATAAACTGCGATACCGTTTGTCGTCACATTTCCGTGGGTATATTCTATGTAACAGCGTGTATAATTTCTAATTTTACTTAAACATGAGTGCATGGACATGCAATAATTGCCAGCTCGTGACAGTCTGTAGGCGTCAGTTACAAAGTTCAGCAAAATACTATAAATACGATTTATCTTTAAATTTGCTGAATTTTGTAATGAAATATCTATTTCAGACATTTAGTTCTACATATACTTGTATAATGATTAAGCTAGCTAAATTTTTTGTTTGAGATCTTGAACTTCTACATGGAGTTTCGCAGTTTAGCAGTGTAGTTTTTATTTATAGAAATATTTTTTTTTCAGCTTCACGCTGTATCCCGCACACAGCAGAGTAGGCAGATGGAACCTAGTGTTAAGACACTCCGTTCCCCATTTTCCGCCGAATTCTGGTGGCATTGCGTGCTGAGTGGCGAACCTCCACGCCGCGCTTTGCCTCGACATCAGAGCGAAGAAATGGAAATATAAATTTAAATAAATATTTCATTTCTTCGAGTGGGGATCGAACCCACAAGCAATCGCGTTTACAGTCACACTTTTTGCCTTTGCGCCAAGACCGGCCTCAAATAGAAATAAATAGTATACCTTTTTAAATTACTATATTAAGTGCATGGCAATGACAAGATTTTTAACGAGTTTTGTATTATTATAAACACGGCAAATTTTGTTATAATTATAACTATGTACCACTAATATTTATTCTTAAAGTTTTGCGTATCCAACGAAGGCTACCAATACAATATAGGAACAATGGCTGTAGCTGATTTTACAAGAATGTAGTCGACATTTCTTGTTTCGAATTCGTGTTTTAGACAGTTGGACGTTCTCAGACGGAGCTGAAGCCTTAAAATATTATTTGTTACGCATTCGTTATGTACAAAATGATAGAGATAAGAAAAATACTTACAATATAACAGATTCAATGTAATATTATGCAGGATGTACATCCTGTACCGATAATATTTACATAACGTACGTTTATTATGTAAATATTATCGGTTTTATTATAAAGGAAAGAGTTCTTTTTTGTTTTTAAATAAATTAAAAAATACATTTAAAAAAATATAAGATGGTAGGATCAGAGTTTAGAACTTCGGTGGCTAAGGCTCCAGAGTGAGTGGTATACCTAAATGATAAATCTATTTCATGACGTAATTTTAATGAAGTATAATTTAATATATTAAATAAATATATTCCATATCTAGAAGAAAATAATATGGCAGATTTTTTGTAAAATTATATGAATTTGGACGGCTGAAGGTCAATAATAAATGTACTAATATATAATAATCCTGTCAAGACATCCTCAAGGCTGGGCGCCGGTCTGCGCCGCGACGCCTAGTCGCCGTTTAGTCGCTCCCAAAC
The DNA here is from genome assembly GCA_018249695.1 of Heliconius erato demophoon. Classification (NCBI taxonomy): domain Eukaryota; kingdom Metazoa; phylum Arthropoda; class Insecta; order Lepidoptera; family Nymphalidae; genus Heliconius; species Heliconius erato. The sequence continues at coordinate 22,448 of DWQW01003040.1, forward strand.
ACTTAGCCTCATTCCTTTAAACATAGAACACCAATTTATCAAAATGTATGTCAAAATAAATGCTATTTCTTGGTTTTATTATTCAAAGACTACTTAATTCAACATTCCTTCACCTATATCCGTATTTATAAGTTTCCGTATCTTATAAGGGAAAAAGGAACCCTTATAGGATCACTTTATCTCAGGAACGCTTGGAGATATCAAGTTTAAATTCAAATCATATACTCGGATCTACGGTCCCTTGATTTCTACATTTACTTAAAAAAATATATGGCCGTTTATATCGCAAATACACGTATTTTGACTTTAAAAAGATAATCAAAATTAATAGGGTACCTCCAGCTGACTTAAAATTATGGAATTTGGCAGCTAGCATCTACAAGTTGCACTAGTTTAGGAAAAAATCTGAAAACTATACATTTGTAGTTAAATCCTAAAAAATTAATACCTTTAAAATAGAAGCAAAATTCGATATTAAAGCCGCTCGTTCAAGTGAATCCTTTCATCTGATAATATGAAAAGGCTCTGACTAAGCTAAGCTTGAATTTCAGGAAAACCAAGAGTTCCGTACTAAAATTGAAGACCTCGATCTTCAATTTTAGTACGGAACTCTTGGTGGGCGAGCCCGCGCTTGTCCAGTTTTTGTAAACATGTGGGAATGAAATGTGTTGAATTAAATATAAATTATCTGTCCGCATTATTCATAACATCTGTTTAATTATTCTTAACATTTTTTAAGTGTGATCCACACTTCGGAAAGACAAATAGTTATTTAGAAAAGGTATACAAAAAACGTTTGCAATTTTATTATATTGCTTGTATTTAATTAATAGCATTCTCTATTGCCAAATCATAATTCTAAGCAATAATCTTTTGGGTAGCATGAATTTGTAAGTCTTCCTGAGGCGCGGATTCAATACGTAATTTTTTTATATGTAAATTTGTATCTATTTAATTACTCATGACTATTTTTAGATTATCTGATATAATCTTGTGTGTCTACGCTTTGTATGCAAAAAAATATAATGTCTAACTTATTTTAAATTTTAACTAAAATTAATATAAATTTGATTTATATATTTTTTTCGCATCTAAATATTACATGAAAATAAAATGAAGTTAAAATACAAGATTAATAATATTCTCCATGGACATAACGTAGTGAACGTATTAATTAAATACCTATTTCCATTTATCTATAAATACTTGATTAATGAAGCCAGACGCCAGTCGTGGCGCAGGGACACAAGCGTGCGAGTGTTAACGCGACATGTGGGTGCGTGTTCGGTTCCCTATCGAGGAAATGAAATATTTAATATTTTCACTTCTTTGCCCCGATAACGAAAAAGTGCGGCGTTGAGTTCCGCTACTCAATACACAATGCCTCGAGAATCCGGCGAAAAGTGGGGAACGGTAGTGTTTTATTGGGAATGGATTGTTTTATCATTAGGTTCCCTTTGCCTACCCTGCTTTTTGCGCGATACAGCGTGAAACTTAGAAAAATAGGGCTGATGAAACACAAGCCACTTTATTTCTATTATTCAACTTGAAAAAAAAAACATTCAAACCAGATTTCTAACATACATATATTTACATCTTACATATAGAAGTAAAATATTCCAATACTAACATTTCTATACAAAGAAAACAATAACTTTGGTGGCTACAGTATCAGCTTAGCGAATTTCGAATTAGAAACGGGTGTGACG
>DWQW01003041.1:0-24156 GCA_018249695.1 Heliconius erato demophoon
TAGCTTTATTTAAGTAGATATTCAAAAATCCAGCACCAGCAACTTCCATTTTTTGTATAAGTGGTGAAGAAGGAGTCTTATTTAAAATATTATTTGCTACTTCTCTAGGATTCGTTTTTATATTTTTGGCCTTAAGGAGTTGCGATATAGGCATAGCAGAATTACACTGATAATCACCAAACTTTGGATTATTCCCAGATAATGATATAACAATTGGTGGATCCACCAAATCAGGATATGCCGAAGTTATAGCGACTTCGAAAACATTTTTTAATTCATCCATTATGCAAATAGTACCTTCGACAGACTTTATGTCGACTATTAAACTAGGTTTCTTTCTTTTCGCCAAATCCGGTGAACCACCCTGTTCTGATTTTATAGCATTTTCAAGAATAGTTAGACGATGTTTGAGTTTCTCATTATCGGATAGCAATTTATCCAGCCTCGGATCACCAACTGAACTAAGATCATCGTTTATTATTTTATCCAGCTCCAATTCTATTATTTTTGCTTCTTTTTCAGCATTTGACGTCCGTATTTCCAATGTTCTTTCGTCCATTGCTGATTTTTTTATATTTTTTATACACAAAACGTAAATATAATAAATTAATAAATATAGGCGTACAAGGGTGTACGTAAGGTTATCAGGTTAAGAGCCGCATGTTGACATTTTGTTGCTGTCACTGTGTCGTGTCACATAATGACAGTTTAGTTCAGAAACGAGAAACAAATAACTTTGATAATAATTGTCCATAATCTTGTGGAATTTAAAAGTATAACCATTTTTTAATTATTTAAAAAAAAATGGTTATACTTTTAAACTCCACAAAATTATTTATACTATCAATTCCAAACATAGCATCAATAGAAAAAAATAATAAGACGAGAGATTTTAACGACTGTTACCATGGTCACGAAGTACTAACAAACAGCGGCAAAAATAGGTTTCAAAAGTGGCAAGTAGTAATGTTGTTATCAGTTTATTTAAACGGAATATAATATAAAAGATTTCATCTATTTCTGATCTAAAATTTTCAAAGAGTGTCTTTTTTCATTATTTATTACAATTAAAATAATGTTCACTCAAATTACAAATACTAGTTTACACTTATTATAGCGAATATTCTATTTTAGTCCTTACATATTAAACTTAAATGGCTTTAAAATGGCTCAACCACACGAATTGGAATATTCATATAAAGACGTGGATTTTGCATTCTGGCTCAAAGACATAACAAAGTGAGTGATACAGTAATTTAATTAAAGGCATCCAACGTAACTATGTGTTTTCCACCTAAGTTTTTTTCTAACATATTTGATTATTTTCTGTATCTTTTAGGGATATTAAACAGACGCATATCAGAAATGAAACAAACGATCCGATTGAAAATGACGAAATTTCTAATCCGGCATATGTTAACACCAACAATGAACATTTTAGGTGCAGTATATTTTTTCTCGTTATTGTCTGTTTTTTCATGTAAATACTAATTTTTTTTTAGAGTTGTTCGCAGGACTTCATTAGACACGAAAATGGATCAAATTGTAAAGCCTAACAAACAATACATCGCTCATTCCGCTGGTACTGTACGCAATCATCGAGTAAATGGTTAGTATAAAGCACAAAAAAAACTTATTAGACGTATTGCATTTTAGACGATAATGGGTTCACATTTTCGAGGGGGCGAATAAATTATTTTAATTTTCTCGCTCTGTAACTAGTCAAAACGCGGTGTGGAGTTCCGCTAGATTAGCTACGGAATGTATTAAAAATTAGGTGGTGCATGAGTAACCGAATGTGAATACTACAGACCCCTCTGCTCAGTCGGCTATATGAGAAAATATTATTTTTTAATTTCAGGCGTTTCGCAGATTGGGAGGCGAAAATCAAAGAATAATAATTTAAATTTGGATGACCCCACTAACGGTGGTTCAAATGATTTCCTTTCTGATCTTTTGCCTCACTACGTGACGCCAAGACACACACGGTTAAATAAAGTCATTGACAATGATTTCAATGATGTTATACTGGGATCAAGTAAGAAAAGAAATAATTTACTTTAGCTTTAGTTTAAATTCGGCGGAAAGAGGGGATCGGAGTGTCTTAACACTAGGTTCCCTCGGCATACCTTTGCTATATGATGAGAGGTACAGCATTAAGTTTATTATTACTTATATAATTAATTTATTTTAATTTGTTTATTTATAAAATACTGATAAACTAAAGAGCACGAAGTCTTTTATATTTTCTTATTTCGTTTAAATTTGACGAAACCCATGTTGTCCAGCTCTGACGTCAGTTACTCTTGTAAAAAAATACTTGGCTCACAAAACTTACGACCTCACAACCTCACAAATTATGGGTTCGATTTACGCTGGAGGAAATGGAAAATTAATATTTTCAATTTGTCACTCTGGTACCGAGGAAAAGCGCGACGTTGAGTTCCGCCACTCATCCCGCAATGCCTCCGGAATTTCGCGGAAAGTAGGGAAGATACTCTTAATTTAACTAGGTTCCTTCTGTCTACCCTGCTATCTGCTATATGCAGCGTGAAGCTGAAAAAAAATTAAAAATTAAAAATAAAACATTATATTATACAAATGAGAGAATTCGAAAAATAATTTTAAAATGCATGTCAATGTACTGTACATGCATTTTAAAATTATTTTATACGCATTTATAATTTTTTTATTGTTTTTAGGATTTCAAGAAACTAAACGAATTGACAATACTTCTTTGTCTAAGGAATTTTCCATCAATACACGAGAAAACGTTAATAAAAAGAAATCCGTAAAAACAAATAATATTAAAAAATCAACAAGCTCTTCAATATCGTATAATAATGGGGCGAAAGGAAAAATTAAAAGTGAATTTACTATTCCTTTACTCCCTGAAGGAAGGTTACTAGAGGTTAAGATTTTTTCCAATTGGGGGGACAAACATTTAGTTGGCATGAATGGGATTGAGATGTTCGATTCGGATGGAGAAATGGTTACTGTTGAGAAGGTAAGTTTAAGTTATTATTTTATAACAGAATAATAAAATATTTTTTAATCACGCTGTATCCCGCACACAGCAGCGTAGGCAGAGGGGACCTAGTGTTAATTCCGTTCCCCACTTTCTGTCGAATTTGAAGGCATTGCGTGTTGAGTGGCAGAACTCAACGCCGCGCTTTGCCTCGACACCAGAGCGAAGTAATGGAAATATAAATTTAAGTAAATATTTCATCTCCTCGAGTGGGGATCGAACCCACAACCAGTTTTACAGACGCACTTCATGCCGCTGCGCCACGACTGGCCACATTTAAATCGATAAGTGATATAAATGCATAAAAATTTTATATTTGAAAATTTCGTTAGATTTTGACGGAAACCCGGGACGCCATGCAGCTCTTCTGTGACGTCAGTTGGTTTTGTAAAAAATATATGATATTAGTTACTATGAGCATTTAACAGTCTTAATTTATGTGCAAGACTTATGTTCATGGTATATCACGTTTCACATATTTATAAATGCAGATTGAATTGAATTGTGTTTAAAAATTAATTCTGTGAACTGTACTGTCTTTAATTATTTATTATCTAAGCTTTCATTCATTGTATACTTTTAGATGTTTCTCATATTGAGTGAATAAAATGCTTAATTACTTAATTTATATAAATAATTTGCAAGGTGTGGACGGACTCGGAGTCCGGGGAGCACTCGTCGCTCGGGCGCCCGGTCGCGGTGCGCTCGCGCGACGACGCGCACGCGTGGAGCGCCGCACTGCCCATCGCTGTTAGCTTGCTTTTGGCAAAGAGGACTACATTAGCTTTGTTGAGGATTTGGGTAGGTTGTGCTTTGGATGCCAGCGAAAGTACACCACGGTCGAAGAGTCCTGGCTACCCAAAATTTAGTTGTAAATGGCTGCGCAGAGATGATTTTAAGATCCACGTTTGATTATTTTATTTCCTATTGAACAATGCGCTAAAGTTCAGAAAGCCTAACTGTAGTGTGTACAGTAGTTTTTTTTATTGTCTCGCAACTCTAACAACTTAGTGGAGTGGGATTAGCCCATTAGCATTGCACTTTGTACATTGCAAGCATATTGAGTGTTGGGTGGTGGAACTAAACCACGCTTTATGTTCTCACAACACAATGAAATTGAATTGTATTTCGTGTGACGCAGTATGCATAGATATCAAAAACACAAACACATACTACTACAAAAATACTGCTAAAGGTTAATGAACTTTGAACTTTGCCGCCAATTCCTACGACTCGATTTCGGAATGCGGCGTATGCGGCGTTTTATATTTAAACGACAATTTTATTATTTATTTTGTTAGAAAAAAAAACACTTTTCTTTTTTGGGAAAAATATTTTATTTAATTGTATTAGGCTTTTATGGAGTAGTTAAAACTATGGTTTCATTTAAAGTGGTGCTGACACTTCCACTCTTTATATGCATCTATAGCTGTACGCAATCAATTATTTGATAGAAATAGTAATGGTTTTGTAAATATATGTTTAAAAGATAGTGCTGATGGCAGTAAATTGATATATAATTAAAATTTTCGTTCCAATGATCTGTTCAGAATTACAACAAATCTCGTATTTACTCGACGCGCGGCGTCCGTCTCGTACAAGTGAAGCTGGACGACCGAGTGGTGTTCCACGGGGAGATAGCGCGCGCGAGCGGGGAACTGAAGGGGCCGATGTCCTCCTTCGGGGATGTAAGTCAAATATACTATTTTTTTATGATTAAAATTACCAGTTAGTTATGCAAAAGTTATAGGTTAAAATTTCGTTACAAGATGTTAACGTAAATTTTTCATATAAAAAAAATTAAATCAGTTTGATCCTTTGTCCCGCACCCAGCAGGGTAGGCAGAAGGAACCTAGTGTTAAGACACTCCGTTCCCCACTTTCTGCCGAATTCTGGAGGCATTGTGTGTTGAGTGGCAAAACTCAACGCCGCGCTTAACCTCGCCACCAGAGTGAAGAAATGGAAATATACATTTAATTTTTCATATAATAATTTTCTAATTTAGTTTCCTTATAATTAAAACATAAAAAAAATACATTATTTTTCAGACAATTCTATTCACAAAAGATCCTCGTATTCTTGAATCGATATTAGTAAATGATAAAAATTTCCAAGCTGTTCTAAAAGACAACGAGCCGTCGCTCGACACCAGCACAGCAGAGGAACGACCGCCCACTGCCAATGATAATAAAAGTTTGAGTCCACTGAGCTATGAAGAACAAACCCTAGAAACAGATGAAATGTATGTTGTGAAGCAGATTAAAATTACGCTCGTGTCTAATTGGGGAGCTAAGAATTTGATTGGATTAACAGGTATTTTATTTTATTGTATTTTATTGTTTTATATTTTATCAATAAGACACTAGACCATGGTTGCACAGACCTATTAAGACTAGGTGCCACTCGGGCAAATCATGAACTGATGGCGGGCCGGCCGCCAGAAGTATAGGTAATTAAAGACAATAAAGAATTGATAATAATTTATTAAAATTGAAAAAGAATTTATTAATTTGAAGCGTGGCTGTCGGCGGGTCACCAGTATTCGACCGGCTGACCGCATGCAGCCCGCGGGCCGCGGTCTGTGCATCCATGCACTATACTATATTTCTAGAAACTTTTGTACAATTAATTATTTTCTTTTACTCGCTCTGGTAACGACACAAAGGGACACAACGGCATTAAGCTCCGTTACTCAATACGCAATTTAAAAAAAAAATGTTCGATAGTGGGGAACAGAGTGTCCTAACACTAGGTTCCTTCTGCTTACAATGTGCTGAGATATGGCGTGAAGGTATAAAATAATAATAATATTATTGCTGGATGTTGTTTTTTGGTAAAATTTAACTTATTTGTCTAACTTATCCACATCATCAGTAAAATGTGTGTTGACTCTCCAAAACGACTGGTCTATATGTGTCTATGTAATATAATATAAAATTAATATTTCACTTATCAAAAATTATATTATTTCTGTAACATTCTTTTCCGTTTTAAGGTATAGATGTGCTATGTAATAATGAATCTGTCAAAATCAACCGCGCGTACGCATACACCCAACTCATTGATGACGAGGACTCAGAACAGGACTCATCACAGGGCTATATGGAATGCAATAGTTTATTTAATGGGAATAATATTACAACAGATTTTAATAATATGTGGTGCACTAACATCTCCCCTGGTTCCCAGTGTTGCCATATTGTTATGGAGTTTGAAAAACCTACTGAAATAACTAGTAAGTATTTTTCTAGTTTGATGCTGTATCTCGAATATGGCAGGGTAAGTAGAGTGAATCTAGTGTAGAGACACTCCGTTTAACACTTTTCGCCTGAATTCGTGATGGATAGTGGATTTCAGAGCAATAATATTATATTACTATGCAAGTAGGTATGTCAAATCTGGTCACTAAGGATCCGAATTAGAAAGCTAATAATAAAAAGTATAACCGAGCCTCAAGTGGCAAATTGCCAGAACAATGTCCGAGCATAACGCCAAAATCGGTGAGAAGCTTGAGAGCTACCCATCCGAAACTTATTAGTTTAGGGCCTTCTTTAGGTGCGCTTAGAAAATTCAGCAACCCTTCGCTTTTGCCATTACGTACAGGATATGATATCTTGGTCCATACGGTGAAAGAGGAAGCCGATCTCCTAGAGGTTTACTTGCCTGGAACTTGAAAGCTCAATGCTTGAAGTTAAGTTCAGCCAAAGTTCCGTTAGTAGGTGAGCCTTGTCTTCTTTGGATATCCACAAGTCGTATGAACTAGATGGCATCTCTCCTTTGACCGTGAACGCTGGTATTTTCCAAGGTTGTGTACTGCCTCTTACGCTGTTTCTCTTCTGTTGAGGCATCCCTCGGGAATGTTTCTTTATGAGATGAAAGGAACCTGGTTCAATTCAACTTCCACAAGACACAAGTCTGTGCGTTAACCACTAAGAAAACCACTATGTTGTTTTCAAGAACACTTCTTTTAAAGCCGAGCCCAGTATCTTCATCTCAAAAGCTGGGAACGTATATGTGGCTGCTCTGGCGTTATACAGGGTTTTGTTGGACCCTTGCGCTCGTTTGCCTTGTCTTTTCGATAAAACAAAGTAACACTTAAGCTCATCGTTAAATGGAGTGGTGTTTTATAGAGATTGTACTTCTTAGTACAACCACAACCATCATATTTATAGTCAAACACTGGCCCAATGTACAAAGATAACTTAAAACGAATCGATAGTCTCGTACATGATGATAGGGATATGGGGAAGGGGAGCTTTGAGTTACCATGGCGGTCAAGTTTTGACCAAAGGTCAACAGCAGTAGTTTAATTTCAAAAATGTTTTCTTTCGTAACTGTCAGGCATACGCTTCTGGAACTACAACGCGTCGCTGGAGCTGTCGTACGCGGGCGCGCGCGCGGCGCTCGTGCGCGCGGCGGGGCGGCGCGCGCGCGTGCTGCTGCGGCGCGCGCCCGGACACGCCTGCTACGACTGCGTGCAGCACGTCGAGCTGGACCACTTGCTGGGGAACACGTATGCTAACAACTCCATCCTCCTCAATCTAGCGTGGCTAGTGCCTCTGGAAGTAAAGCTCCCTTGTAGCAAGCGCACCTTTTAATCTCCTGCTGTTATTAATTAAGTACAGCATGTGGACTTAGCCGAAAACCATTGATTTTGTAACCGGCTGCAATAAGCTTTTCTACTTCCATTTCGAATCTTCTATCTCAACTGAGAATACTTTATTCTTTCTTAATATCCATTTATATAATTGATTTTACTTTTTTATTTTACAGCTACGACCAACAAAACCCAGAAGAAAATGCTAACATAAGAATCGATCAGTTCTCTTCAACTCAGTCAATACCAACTGGATTCGTACTACAAATAAGCATATATTCGACGTGGGGGGACCCCTACTACGTGGGGCTCACCGGCGTCGAGCTGTACGAGCCCAGCGGGCGACAGATACATGTTAGTGAGTCTAGTAAGTATCACATTATTTTATGTTACTACCAACCAGTGTTGCCAGATGCCTCGATTTTGGCGGGATATCCCGATTTTTAAATGAAGAATTAAATGCCCCGATCAGGACAGGTATTGTCCGCTTTTCACGGACTATACCGTACTGTAAACTTTTCTTTTATTTACTTTAAATTTAAATTGGTTGCTTATATTTTCATAAAATTAAAAAACAAATTTAGTTAAAGTTATGTACAATTATTCTGAAGACTTAACTGCCTTACATTTGGTAAGCTTAAACAATTTATATCTATCAGCATTTTTTGTCCCGCTTTTGGCGAAAGACTTTGGCTTTTTTTTACTTAATATCTTCAAAAATCTCGCCTTTGATCTAGAAAAACATTTGGCAACGTTGGTTTGTACTACTCCTTATTTATAGTACTAGCTAACCAATTTAGAGAAAACTTAGTAATAAAAAATAATATTAAATCAGCTTCACGCTGTATCCCGCACACTGCAGGGTAGGCAGAGGGAACCCAGTGTTAAGACACTCCGTTCCCCACTTTCTTTTAGTTTCTGCCGAATTCTGGAGGCATTGCGTGTTGAATGGCAGAACTCAACGCCGCGCTTAACCTCGACACCAGAACGAAGAAATGGAAATATAAGTTTAAGTGAATATTTCATCTTCTCGAGTGGAGATCGAACCCACAACCAGTCGGTTTTACAGTAACATCTCGTGCCGCTGCGCCACGACTGGCCTCAACTTAGTAATAATTAAGTTTAAATAATAGGAGTAAAGAATAAAGAGGAATACGTATAGGCAACTTCTAGAAGGATTCAGAGTGTGAGGATTTATCTTTGTGTTGTTGTGTTGTTATTTATAGTGGTCTTAAATAACAAGTGTATGAATGTAAACACGATGGTTATGGGTTCAGTTTCCAGTTTTTTTTTCTTAATTCTCTGTAAAGTGTTGTTTGTGTTCCTGTCCAACTTTATACGCAATTTTGAATTCTGGCGAAATGCGGAGAATGAAATGTCTAATAGTAATAGTATTTTTACATTTGATGGTCCATTTAGGCGCTTAGCAAATCTCCGCAAGGGTCCATAAATACAAGTGAGAAATGCGGTGTTTGGCTGAGTTGGTAAGTAAACTGTTATATTTACATGTGGGTGCTTGAAACTTTGTAAGGACTACTAAGGCCTCCCAAGATTAAGAATAATCATAGTATTTCCTAAGAGGTTTAAATCTGCAAACAGACGTGTGCGCGCACCCCGCCAGCGTGAACGTGCTGGGGGGTGGGGGCGACGCGCGCACGCCGGCGCGGCTGGTGGACGGGCGCCACGCGCGCGCCGCGCCCTACCACTCGTGGCTGGCGCCCGTGCTGCCCAGGACGCTCAACAGGTACCCCATAGTCCATACTATTCAATTATAAAGTGTTATCCCACAGTAAGGAAGCTATATCACATTTATTATATACTTATTACACTTAATTTATATAATATCACCCTCACGTTGTATCCCGCACACAGTAGGGTAGGCAGAGGGAACCTAGTATTAAGACACTCCGTTTCCCACTTTCCGCCGAATTCTGGAGGCATTGCGTGCTGAGTGGCGGAACTCAACGCCGCGCTTTGCCTCGACACCAGTGCGAAGAAATGAAAATATACATAAAAAAAATAAAAAAAAACACAGGTCACACTGTACCTCTGCGCCACGGCCGGCCTTACTTGTTACAATTAATTTATATTGTTAATATAGTATTTATTTTAAAAACTATTTAGTAAAAACAGTATAAATAAGTTGTAATAGGCTTATAAGAATTTTGATCATGACAACGCATGTTTAGTGAAACTTGCGTTTATTTTAAAAAGGTGCGGGCTCAAGTCCCGCAATGTAAAATTTTTTAGACGTTTTTTAAAACAAGACACTCAATTTGTAATAACTGCTTTGTAATACGCTTAAAAAAACTGTTAAATGTAACTTTTAATGTCTGTTCCCTCTGTCTACCCTGCCACATGCAAATATATCTTGCGTGAAGTTGAAAAAAATAAATAAATCGAATTAAAAAAAGAAATAGTAAAAAATGTTATTAGATATACTTTTATTTCAGAGTATTTTTCGTATTCGACTCCCCGGTGTCCGTGTACGGGATAAAGATATGGAACTATGGGAAAACACCAACACGGGGGGTTAAAGAATTTGGCGTAAGATCATTTACATTTTTTTTAGTTTTACTTATATACTTTAATTTCTATAATTGTATCTGAATAACGTGAGATTTTTTTCTAAACGATAAAATCGGTTCAATTTCAATAAAAAATTGTAAGTATATTACAATGGGTTTTTGATAACTATAAAATACAATTGGACCCGATACGTGCTATAATAGACCAGCTATGCTATAAGAAATCAAAATAGATCACGTTAGTAAGTGATATTCCGTATGCTCTAATGGAAAGGTCAAGATATAATTTGGGGTTCTATAAGCAAAATTTTAAAAAAAATTATGAAGATGCCTCTACCTGACAGGACAGCTGCTGTCGGGTCCGCTGGTATTAAGTTATAACTAATATATGGGTTCGACCTCATATGGAGTACTGTTCTCATCTCTGGGCTGGTGCGATCAAATGGTTCAACCGGTTCCCTGTAAATGGCTCCCGTAAATGGTTCCCTGATACCAGGGAGTATCAGCTTGAACCATTTGATCGCATACAACGTAGAGTCGTTCTAATCGTTTAATGATTTGTGGGCGGCTTGACACTTTGGGTTTGCGTAGAGACGTCTCCTCGCTGTGCATTCTCTACTGCATTTATCATGGGGAGAGTTCTGTTATCTGCCGCCCAATTTTCTAACCGCACAGTATGTCACACATTTAAGTACCATCCACGCTATCTGTTCATCTGTTTCGTAGGAACTTCACGCGCCACGCAACTGTAGAACGGCCTACTCGCGGCAGTGTTTCCAGGTCGATACGACCTGGGTACCTTCAAAAAGCGCGTCTATCTTCACCTTCAAGGCACCACCGCACCCCCGACAATACACCTAGCTCCTCTGGTGTTACACGTGGTCGTGAGCGACGGCCACCAATATAAAAGTCTTTTCTTATAAAAAAAATCAATTTTAGGTGTTAATGGATGATCTGCTGATTTACACGGGATCTCTTGAGATGGCGCGCGGCGACGAGCTCGTGCCGCAGTGGATATGTTTCGAGGACGTCGACCCTGAAATATTGACGCCAAGGTTTTTTTTTAAATTATTTTTTAATATAATAATAAATTAATTTCTATTATATTCTATTTTTTATGATAGTTGTAATTTAGTAATAAAACGAGCAATTTTCAATTCTCATTAATACCTAAATCTAACACTCAAAGATGATCAAAAGTTAAAACGTAGTGTTAACAATAAGTTTCTTTACCTGCCAGTCTTTATCAACGCAAGATAAGAAAAAATAATAAACAAATTAATTTTATTTTATTAAATGAACTAAAACAAACTTAACTTACATATAATTTCCAGTGGTTCTGAAGCGAGCCGCAGTACGACGAGCGGCAGCGCGAGCGCCGACCCCGCCGAACGACCCTTCACTGCTGTACACTAATTTTTACATGTCTTTATTAAAATTATAGTTGTCAACTGTACTTTCATATAGAAAATTTAGATTTGTAGCTAAAGATATGGGATAGTTTAATTTTAAAACATGATTTTAGAATACAATTTTAGTATATAATATTTAAATAGGTATAGCTAGCAAGTTGTAGTATAAATTGTATTGATTGTAAAATGTACGCACCAATATTTGATTATTGTTAAAAATAAAGCATTATTTTAATTCTAAATCAAATCAGCTTAGGTAGACAAAGCATTATTTATTACTACAAAAAGTATGGAATGTGCTAGAACAACAAAGTGGTTGGCAACTATAGTTTATATGCATTAAGCTTACCTTAACAATTTATATATATTACTATGTTTATTATATAGCGGTAAAAAGAATTGAAATTTTATTGAAATTTAGAATTTTTCTGTCAGTTTCTCGTTTTCTTTTGTACTATAACAAATATTATAATTTGTAGTTTGTTTTTATATTTATTTAAATTAAATTATAAATAAGAAAAACGATGAAAAAATAATAAGATTTTTTTATTGTAATGTAATGAAATAAAAACTTTAAAATGTTTTAAAACTGTGTGTCGCTGCGAGTGTCCCAAGTTAATAGTAATATGTTACGCGTGTGATGTTGAATTCTAAATTGATGTATTTATTTATAATTATACATATTAAAAATTTTATAAATATATTAATATTAAATAGTAGTATAAAGTAGTATTTTGCCAATAGATTACCTCTAAAGCGATTGTAATTTTATCTGTAGCGAAATGAATTTAACACGTAGAAAAAACAGTAGACTGCACTAGCGCCAAATATTTCAATTTAACATTGTTTCTCATTTTTTTTATCTGTTGTAAATGCATGTTTAAATGGTTAAACAATTTTAGAAATGTAATTGAAATGAACTTTGTATTTAATGTAATGTAACATGTAAATCGGTTTTGTACGTAAATAAAGTTTTTTTCTAAATACCTCTTTTATTTAAGTTGAAAATTTTAGGAATAATTAAAAAAAAAACATTTGTAGATTTAACTCATTTTATTTTAAACTAAATCACAGACTAACATTTGCACAAATAAGTAGTTTCTTTATACTGGTTTCAAATTATGATATTTAGTTACATATACACCTACTGTTTGTTTATTTGTGAGGAACTTTAGAACAATGGCTATGTTATTCGAACAATATATAAAATCCTTTCTTCGTATTTACATAAAATACCCAATAATAAACTAAATATAGATGCAGCTTATTGGTTTTTATATATGTGTTTATTATGACATTTTTTACATAAAGTATCAATCAAGTCATCATATAAATTAACAATAACAATTTAATCAAAATGTAAATCATCTATGATAATGATAGAATTATATATTTCACTAGTACTTTCGGAACATCATAATCAAATAACAGAAAATAATCGACTATATTTATTTTTGTTATTTTAAATTATCCACAAATTATAAGTACCTAGATAACTCATTTTAAAAAAGTGTTCAATGAGATATATTTTACACCTCAGTTTTCGATTATTTTCGGTTAGTTTACTAAAAATACTGAGTAAAAAGCACCCATTTCTTAAATATCAACCTTAATCAGCAACCTTAACTATTCTTTCAAACTAGCTATCAGTCTATCAGCGTATTAAGCCAAGTAGCTTAACTTCCAATTTTATGACAAACACATTTATTTCAATATCATTTTGAGAATTTAGCTGAAAAAGTAAACAGATTTCAGTACGTTTTTGATATCGAAATCGCCCTTTTCTGGAACTTTCTTCAATAGGGAATTGACACGCTTCTTGTTAGCTGCGCCTGTTGAATCATCTTCAAGTTCTCTGTAATATAGAATTTTGATATAAGTTCAAAGATAATGGACAAGGACAGTATAATATTCAAAGCTGTATTGTTTATTTGTATTATTAGTGTTTATGTTTTAGCTTCAAAACATTATTCTTTCTATAATATATAAATTAACAAAGTTTTGCTTCTTTTACTTTTCCAAAAAACTATATATAAAGATATTCTAACATGTTTTCAGCCCGTCGAGGCGCAGGGGCAAAAGCGCGTGACTGTTGAGTTCCGACACTCAACATGCAATGCTTCGAAAATTCAGCGAGGAACGGTGTGTTTTAACACTGGGTATACTGGGGTGGTATTTAATTATATATAATTATATGTACCTACATTGAATAAATGAACTCAATACATACGTTTCAGGGTAGCTGTATCGTTTCACCATAAAGTCAGATAAATCGTTCAATATCGGCTGCGAGTGTAGCGCCACGAATTGTTCCCTGCATATCTAAAACGTCAAGAAAGTACAAGCAGTTAGATAATTGTTAAATATATGGTATGTCATATTGATTGTGACTTAATGAAACCTAGAAAATTGGGGCAAAAAGTAGGAAAAGTAGAGGAGTTCTAGCAAGCTATATAAGATTAATATTGTACTGATTTTAATGCAGTTTTCATTAAAAGGCAAAGTAGAAGAAATTCAAGAGTAAATTGTTTATGTTTAATATTACATCAGTGTAGTTGAAGAGGGTGAAGTCTCAGTAACACTAGTTATGAAATAAATCGAGATGTTTCTTTGGAACCATTTAAAAAAAATACATTAAGGGGGAGTAAGGGGGACGACAACGTATGACTATACAGTATTTTCAAACGGAAAGTGAATAAGAGAAGTCCCAAGTACCTGGTTCATGGCGTCGACCGAGTCGGGGTGCGTCCAGAAGCAGTCGTGCACGGAGGCGAAGGCGAGGCCGGCGCCGCCGCAGTGCAGCGCCGTGAGCGCCATGTGCGACGAGTCCAGCGAGTGGATGAAGTTGGGCGGGAAGGCGTTGCGCTGCTTCATGGTGCAGGGCCGCTGCTGCAGGTCCACGGGCGCGGCCGAGCTGGACGCGCGCCGGAAGTACGGCTGCAGCACCGGCAGGCCCAGCGGCGTCACCCACTCCACGCTCTCGCCGCACACGCCCGATATCACCCTGCAAACGAACAATCAACGGAGTGTCTTTACAATAGGTTCCCAGCTTCTCTCAACAGAGGGAGGGTTCTTTTTTAAAAGGAAACAGTTAACAATCACTTTCCTTCCGGTAGTTGTACTTTGTCAAATGGTTCATATAGCACCGTAAACAAAAAAACTTAATAAAATCAAATACAATTGAATGGATATAACAAAAAATAAAACAAAGAAAATATTAATAATGTATTATTAATATTTTCTTTGTTTTATCGACAGAATGATGCAAAAGACAGATGAGTCTAAGTTGAAAATATCTTTTACAAACAACCTTGTATTCAAAATTTATAATAAGATAACAATGCATACAAGAACTTTTACGTAACACCAAAGGAGCTAAAAGTGTGTTACCGGCCTTAATACAATCTATTTACATATTTATGTTAAGATACTCCATTTTCCTCATTTTGCTCGTATTCAAGGTGTTGCGTGTTGAGTGAAAGAACTACTACTACAGGAACGATGAAATGAAAATAATTCCTGACTGTAAACGTCACGGTTGTAAGTTTGACGCCACTCTGGAAAATTAATTATTATAATTTCCTCGCTATAATAAAGAAATAAATAAGCAGCGTTAAGTTCCGCTATATATAAATAAATGTCATAGAAAAAGGGTACGGTGCGTGGGGAACAAATTGTATTACCATCCTTCTACATGCGAGGTCACAATATACCAAAAACAGTTATTTCACTCACTTGGCGCAGTCCGTGAACCAGTCCTGTATGAGCTTGGTGGAGGAGAACATCTCCCGCAGCGAGTCGAAGGTGCGCGCCGTGAGGTACTGGGAGCACGCCCACACTTGCTCTTTCGGGAAGTCCTCGATGTCTATATAGTTAAATTGTTAAATTAATTCTAAGAATAGCAAATGAAAACTATGCTTAGCAAAAAATATGATATAATATATTATTCAAACAAAAGTAAATTATAATTTACTTGCGTATAAATAATATACATAGTTATATCTACAATTCGATTATCAGAAAAAGAATCGATTCTTTGAATACCCATGTATAGATATTTTAATTAGATTAGATTTAGATATTAAATGCTTTACTGTATATAAGAATTTCGGTGTAGCTCAATAAGAAAGCATGGCTTAATTAAAGACTAACAGTAAGAAAGATACAAAGAAACACCGAAATAAATTCTACAATACTCAAATTTTTACATATATCTATCTAAATATACTTTTAATTTTGTTTTGATTTACCATTCAGTTGTTTAGCAATTTGCAAGCGGGCACCGAACTTGGTAACACCGTAGACGGTGGTCATGACAGTTTGTTTGATGACCTTGCGGCGTACAAAACCCTCTAGTACCGCAGCTGCTGGAACACCGGCCGCTGCATCGCGTACACGCATACTTTCCACCTGTTAAATAAATATATATGCTAAGGATAGGGTAATCAATACTTTCTTTAGAATAAGTGATCTAAATGAAAAATAAATGGAATATGTTAATTGTTAACACTAAGCCTTAACCCTTTGCTTACTCAGCTTCTTGCTACATTTTTGTCAACGAATCTACGTATCTTGTATTGTACTGTTTTGTAATATATGTTTTTTTGTATCTCATTGTAAGCAAAACTTCATGTTTTTTATGAGAATAAATTCTTGAAACCTAATCGTGGTCCCTCCTAAGTTGGTTGTAGATAGGATTTTTTTTACGAGCGAACACTAGCAAAGTTCAGAAAAAAATATAATCAACAACTATCAATCACGCTCAGATGATCCTTACATCAGTGAACATTTGAAATATTGCAGTTGGAAAAAATTAGATTCAACATCCTTTTACATGAATTTAATATGTCATTGTGCTGTAAGTGAACTAAGCGTCACAAAGTCAGATATCATCCGGCTGAACAAGCTTATACTACAAGCGGGGTGTATTTTTTTTTAAAAAAGCCATATTTCCCAGGTTAAAGTCTCCTACTATAAGTTTATTCGTGATATTACATCGTACACGCGGTTGGCATTATCTATGAAATGTTCTAAAATATGCTTTTATATAGGAGGAGGCAAATACTCCAAACATCAACAGAATCTCCTGCTACTTTTCAATTTTTTTTTTATATCAAAGTCGAATGGGTATTCGATATCATACTATACGTTTTTTACTGTGATCAATATACCACCCGCATTTTGTGCGTGATAAAAACCGCCAAATTCAAGAACCTTTCTATAAAGTTATAGCAGTCTTTAAATAACTCTGGATAGAAGATACTGCTGTTTAAGCATGGTTCGTTCAAGGTAATAACATACAATATTATTAAACACCTCTAAAGTTTTTATTCTTAAGCCACTAACATTTTGACAACATAAGTTAAGACAACTAAAATTAGTAATAATCTACACTACACGTTTAATTAATAAAAAAAAAGTAATTAACACCTAATATGAAGTCAACTTATAATATAAACCAACTTATAAAATTTACAAAGTTAAAATTGAGGGCATATATAGGGTGGAAGCGTAAGCACCACTTTAAATGAAACCACAGTTTTAACTACTCTATAAAAGCCTAATATAAATCAGAAAAAAATAAATTCCCAAAAATGAAAAAGTTATTTTTTCAAACAAAATAAATAATAAAATTGTCGTTTTAAAATAAAACGGCATTTGTAAGGACGGCGCACGCACACATAAACCTATCAAAGGAACACCGCCGCACATACCTCATTCCGAAATCGAGTCGTAGGTATTGGCGATAAAGTTCAATGTTGTTTAACCTTTAGTAGTACTTTTGTAGTAGTAAGTGTTTACGTTATTGGGATCTATACGTAATTGCGTCACACAAAATACAGATATGGATAAAACTGTTGAGGCATCTTGATTAATTTCTTTAAGTATGGGTTTAAAATATTTTACCCTATATGCTGTTTCCGTAAGAGGAGCGCTGCCTCTTCCACCCTGTATATAAACTCATGTCGTATTAAATGAACTACAAATATAACATTGTAATGATATCTTAAATACCTATAAATGCCCACACTCACCAGCGCGGCGACCTCGCTGTAGACGTCATGTCCTGGTGCACCGGGAACCCGCACTCTCTGAATATAATATATGTGCGCACTCACCAGCGCGGCCACCTCGCTGTAGACGTCCTGCGGGCGCGCGCGCGGCGCCAGGTTGACGGCGGCCGCGCCCGCGCCGTCGCCGCCCAGCGCCGCGTAGTGCTGCAGCCCGTTGCACGACCCGTCCTGGTGCACCGGGAACCCGCACTCGTACTCTGCGACCAAACCACACACAACACTAGGTTCATTCTGTCTACTCTGCTATGCAAGATACTTTGTGAAGTTGAAGAAACAAACCTTCTGGATTAGGTGATCTTATAGCGTTAGCAATTTCCATACAGCAGGCGAGCGTCTGCCACGGTTCCTCGGACTTTTTCCACCATCCTTCACCGTTTAATGGATTGTCAGCTGAATCTAGGATTCTGTCGAGAATACTGTCTGCGTATTGCAATCTGTTAAAGAAATATTTATAAGAATTTATTTCTATACTATAAGTTCAATGATTGTATAAAAAAATATTTAAATGTGGTAAAGTAAATCATATACAGAGTATTTATGCCATCACCACTTTAAATGAAACCATAGATTTAACTACTATATAAAAACTTAATACAATTAAAACAAAGAGATTTCTCTATAAATTAAAAAGCGATCTTCCCAAACAAAATAATGAATAAAATTATCATTGTAAAATAAAACGTCATTTGTCAAAAATGATGCACACAGACATAAACCTATCAAAAGGATAACGCCGCACATGTCTCATTCAAAAAGTATGTTTTTGTGAATGAAAAGCGGCAGATCAGCAACGCTTAGTAGTATTTTTGTAGTAGTAGGTGTTTATATGTTTAAATACCAATAAGGTATTTAATCATAATCATAACTATGTCACATGAAATACTACATATAAAATATGGATGTATGGATAAACATCGTGAAATGAAAAAAAAATTCTACGTCTAAACTGTTGAGGTAACTTGATTAATATCTTTAGGTATGTGTTTGAAATATTTTACCCTATATACTATTCCTGTAAAAGGAGCGCAGACGCTTCCACCTGTATAGTAATATAAAACTTTCTATATATGTAAATTTAAAAAAAAAACTGATATTACATATATAAGTAGGGGAGAGGGGGCACATTCGAACGATTTTTAAACTTTGTGTCATATCTAAAAATTCTACAGTTTTTAACTTCTTTACTATTTCACAATGCTTAGTCCAACTATTGTGCCACACAATCGTAGCATCATATGTAGAAAAATATGTAAGTTAAAAGTGCAATATCAACTTTAGTAGCAGTAGTCAAATGTTCAAAGCTGTCCCCCTTCCGGGGTAGCTTTGAACATATATGGGGCAGTTTGGAACTATCATCGAATTCAATGAAATTATAAGGCTTATGAAACTTTTAAGTAACTTTATTAATAAACTTAACATTAGAAACGATAGAGATCAGATATCAGTACCATCTTAACTTAAAAAAATAATATACCTAGTTTAATATTGCGATTGTACTAGTACTAGTGTTAAATAACTTTAATATTATTAATAAGCTTTAAGAAACGAACAAATAAAAAAGTAACTTTGGCTTCCTAGAAGTAATTAACATTATGGGATCAATCATAGAATAAATCTAATATTATGAAAATAAAACAAAATATTTTTAAAATAAACAGCTTACTACCCTAATTTGAACTTAGAAAAATTAAATTTAAAGGAAAACATGGATGTAGTACCGGACGTAACCAGCAACTAAAATTGGGGGAAGTAGTCTACGTAAGAAATAAAAATCAGCTTCGCGTTTTATCCCGCACACAGCAACGTGGCAGAGGGAACCTAGTGTTAAGACACTCCGTTCCCCACTTTCTGCCGAATTCTGGAGGCATTGCGTGTTGAGTGGCAGAACTCAACGCCACGCTTAGCCTCGACACCATAACGAAGAAATGGAAATATAAATTTAAGTAAATATTTCATCTTCTTGAGTGGGGATCGAACTCACAACCAGTCGGTTTTACAGTCACACTTCGTGCCGCTGCGTCACTTTCGCGGTATATTTTTACATATTATAATATTCAAAATTGCCCCCTTTATTTTGTTCAAAGCTGCCTCAGTGGTATTTGAAAATTTCCACACTTTTTTTTTCAAGTAAAAGTTTAAAAATTGTAGTAATCTCTAGTTTATTGCATGATATATGAAACATTCTAACTAAAAAAGGAAAAAATAAAACCATATATCTTGAATTGTGTTCCTGCGATCCTTACGCGTTTATTTAAAAATGCATAAAATTTTACTTAAAATCAAACGATCCTCGTAACTCCACTACTGGCTCTCATATATCAGCGGTTACAAGTGACACGTGTGCAGATTAGTGCTGCCACTACTCAAAAAAAATCTATAGTCCGTCTAAACTCTTATTGATAATCGGAGGTACTCGCGTAAAATAGCGCAGGATACATATGCGCAGAAAACGTTCGATCAATGTTACCCTGTTATGTTGTTTTACCCCACGCTTAGCAAATCATAATTAAATAATAATTAAAATATTTAATCATCTTTATGTTCTAATAAATTATACAAAATAGTAAAATATACAAAATTTTATGAGGATATCTAAATATTGAAAAAAAAATCGGTAGTTCCATTCATCGTTGTCGAGAATAAAATCGAGACTAGCCCGAAAAGTATTTTTTTTGAAGTAATAAACAGGAGTCATTTCAAACTAAACTAAAATAAACTTCTGCTTATATAACTAATGAAACAAATATTTATATATACGGGGTGGAAGAGGCAGCGCTCCATTTACGGAAACAGCATATAGGGTAACATATTTCAAACCTATACCTAAAGAAATTAATCAAGACGCATCAATAGTTTGGACGTAGGATTTTTTTTCATTTCACGATTTTTATCCATACCTGTATTTCGTGTGACGCGATTACGTATAGATCCCAATAACATAAACACTTACTACTACAAAAATACGACTTAAGGTTAAACAACTTTGAACTTTATCGCCAATACCTACGACTCGATTTCGGAATGAGCCGTATGCGGCGGTGTTCCTTTGATAGGTTTATGTGTGCGTGCGTCGTCCTTACAAATGGCGTTTTATTTTAAAATGACAATTTTATTATTTATTTTGTTTGAAAAAATAACTTTTTCATTTTTGGAAATTTATTTTTTTCTGATTTATATTAGGCTTTTATAGAGTAGTTAAAACTGTGGTTTCATTTAAACTGGTGCTTACACTTCCACTCTGTATATTGATAGTATTGTGACATAGTTGTAGCTATTAGAGGCCATGTGGTGGTCGTGCGCACCTCTCGTCCACGGTGCTGCGTTTCCTGGCGCCGGTGAGGTTGACGGCGTGCAGCTTGAGCCAGGCGAGGCCGCGCGGGCCCAGCGCGCGGCGCCGCGCCAGGCGCAGCAGCGCGCGCGCCGCGTCCGCGCCCAGCACCGACACGTGCGGGCCCACCGCGTACACGCGCCCGCGGAAGTCCATGTTGTGCGGCAGCCAGAACGTGCGCTCTCTGCCAACCCACGTGTCATTGTATATAATCAATCTTAATATTACATTATTGATGCCACTTCATATGTAACTTACATAAAACTACTTAATAATATATAATAATAATTGATAATTAAAAATAACCTGTAATGATTTGCCAGTGACAATTTATACAAGGCGTCACACCACAGCGAGTGCATATCAGCGCGCGCGCGGTTAAACGCCGCGCGACGTCGCATCGCATCCCTTGCGTTTGTGCCGCTAACGGTGCTGGTGGCGTTAAACTGCGTTACGTCTAGCGAGGATGCTGGTGGAGGTATAACGAGTTTTTTGTCTCCTCCAGACCTAAAGAAATATAGTTTTATATTAATAATAATATGTTGTTTTTTTATTAAAAGTTGGTTTAAATTGTAAAACATCTTTTTGTGACTATACTAAAGTTATTTTATAAAATATAATCTTATCTAATCCAGAGAAAGCAATCATGGCACAGGGGCACAAGGGGCGTGGGATCTTGTGGGTTCAATCCCCACTCGAGGAAATGAAATATTTTTAATTTTTATTCTCATTTCTTAGTTCTGGTGTCGAAGAAAAGCGCAGCGTTGAGTTCTGCCATTCAACACGCAATGCTTTCAGAATTCGGCGGAAAGTGGCGAACAGTGTGTCTTAACACTAGATTCCCCTGTTGTATGTAGTATAAAGCGCAAAACTGATTTGATTTTTTTTTGTTTAATATATGTCTAATATATCTGTATATATGAATAATCTATAATAAGTCTAATATATGTGTATATATAAATACCTGAATACTTTAATTTGTAAGTCCAATATGGGTTGATTAATAACCCAGGGCAGTTCACCGAGCTGGTTAAGACTGTCCAGCACTGGGTATAGAGCACCTTGAGGAGCTTCGTCTAAGCGTTGCATCTGACTCATCACGTAAAATGGCATCCTGAGTGAAATATAGAAATAACACATAGTTTAATGCCTACCCTTTGATAATTATGTATATATCACCGTAATATTGCAATCAACTACAGCGCGAGATGCATTATACTGTATGCCATTTGACAATGTTATACAGTTTTATTTTGATAGATCACATGATCTCATCATATTTCGAAAAATATTTAGTTAAATTGTGAATAGTAATATAGAGATTGCACACAATATGTCGATAGGTTGCAATCTCGCAAAAGTTTTGTTATATTATAATCTAACGGTAGTCCTTTAAGCATAATATCAGAATATTTAAATTTGTATTAAAATTTCAGTGTAGCAATCGTATCGGCTTTTTTTAGAATTCATTCAAGTTCTCTGACCATCAACGTCAACGTCATTAATTATCTGACGTCTAAGTGGAATGGAGTGCTAACTAGTGCATAGTTTCTCTCTGTCTATCCTGTCATCTGAGATATAACGTCATGGGCGTATGAAAAGAGATTTGTCCATGTGCATTCCAGAATTTTCGGAACCAAAAAATTTGGCTAAAAAATTAAAAACTTTTGTACAAACTAACGTTTAATACATATTAACATTGAAGTTAGATCTATAAAGTTTGAAACTTTCTTTTGCAAGCTCATATATGGCATGGCAAGATCATACTGACTCTCGCGTAGGAAAAAAAAAGAAACGATCTTCAAATTAGTAAAACATCAGATCAAAATATATACCTGACCAGCGGCGTGTGTGTGAGCAGGTAGGCGCCGCGGTCGCGCGCGCGCCAGGGCGCGGGGGGCGCGCGCGTGGGCGCCAGCGCGGCGCGCAGGCGCAGCGTGGGGCGCGACGCGGCGCCGCACAGGCGGCTCAGCGCGGGGTGCGGCTTCAGCTCCAGCCGCACCAGCCGCCCCCACGGACGGTGCACCTTGTACACCGCGGGCAGCTTCTTACTACACATATATCACTTTATGTTCATATTTTATTTAATTTGGCTATGATATAAGAACAGGTTTAAAGGGAGAAGCTGAGTTGATTGCTTGTTGTAAATAACATGACAGAATGTCTCCCATTATTTATTGTACACAGAATTCATATTCTACAATCTACATTAATCAAATAGGTCAAATTCTTTAAATAGAATTAGATATAAGTTTCAATAGTAATTACTTTTAACTGATAAAATAGTTTAATTTAATTTTGTGGCTAATGTAACTTGTAGAATAAATTGAAAATATTAGTCACAATTTTTAATTTTTATGTTATATATGCTATATATACACTATCTTAAAAAGTGATTATACATACACTTTAGCTTTTGGTTTGAACATATTAATATCAATTTTGACATCATTTATTATAATATTGTATAGAAATTTTCCAATATTTTGTCTCATTTCAACTGGCCATGGTGCTTCCTCAATATCCTAAAATAAAGATTTTCCTTTAATAATTTTTAAATCAAATAAATCAGCTTCACGCTGTATCCCGTTCACTACAGGGTAGGCAGAAGAAACCTAGTGTTAAGACACTCCAGTCCCCACTTTCTGCCGAATTTAATAATTTTGATTTTTTTCATTTTCTTAATTTTTACACATTATATTATAAAATAAAAACGGTTTTTAAGTTTTTTAACGGTTTTTAAGTTTTTTAACCGCTAATATTTGTTTATTTTTTTTAAGGTCCATGAGTCCTCTCATACACAAGATAGGCAAAAAAAACAAACTTAGAAAACAACTTCGTGTTGAAGAGCGGAACTCTACGCCGCACTTTATCTCATTAAATTGGAAAAATAAAAATAATTGAAATATAATTTTACCCCAAATAAGGACCGAATTCCTAAAAATCGCCACAAATAATTCTCATACTATTAACTTACTAAACTAGCTCCTTCTCTGTTTTGATGAACGATCAGCTGCCACGCCTGTCTGCTGTTATATGGTGTGTTTGTGCCATCTAATGAGTGTCTCTCTAAGTACCACTTACAATATTTCTCGTATATTTGCTCAATTTTATTTAGAACGCCATTTTTCTTGTATTGCTCTATTTGATATCTAAACAATATAAATTATATTGATTATTATTTTTGTC
>DWQW01003042.1:0-24145 GCA_018249695.1 Heliconius erato demophoon
AACCGACGTAAATGATATATATCTATATATAATTGATAAATACCGTACAGTGTATAACTTAATCAAATGAAGCCTCGAACATCATTACATAATGTATAGTTATATTGAGGTGTAAAATCGCATCAAATAGTCACTATTTCAATTAAATAGCGTTTATCTGTGGCTTCATGCTCTTGATCAGATTAAATACGTACATACATATGTACGTCACATTCTTATATTTATTTATGTTCTTTTCCGTCTTATATATGTCACATTACAGGTTTTCATTTCTTCGCTCTGGTAACAAGGCAAAGCGGAGCGTTGATCTCTGCCACTTAACAACGAGAATGTCCCAAGAATTGCTCTGCCTACCTTGCTATAAGAGGGATATAGTATGAGCTAAAAAAAGAACATTGTAGTAAATGCTATGGCTTGTTGGTTCAACTTCCAATCGGGGAATTAATTATTTTCAGTTCCTCACTCTGGTAATGACACAAAGCGGGGCATTAAGTTCCGCCACTCTACACGCTACATCTCGAATTTATGCACACGTATTTTCTTTACTCAAAATAATAAATTGTGTACGTACTCGGGATGAGTAAATAAAAATAGAAAAAAATCACATCATGCCTAAAAGGGGGAGATTTCAGATGAAATTTAAAAACAATGTCTGTCACTTTGATATTGGAGAAAGGTCACGTATCATCATTCATATCAAACATAAGGACCTCCCGCAGGATACGCGTATGTCTGAAGAGGTTGATGAGAGTAGCGCAAAAAATAGTTGAAATTTATTTAATAATTAATTTATTGCAGTACATGAACTATAACAATTGTTATAACTTTAATATAAATTATAAGAGATGATAAAGAAATATGAAGACAATATCGAAGATAATATTTTATAAATATCATATGTTGCAATTGGTTTATTCATTAAAAAAATATTGGACACTAGTTGTTGGCGGTAACTTTGCGCGGACTTGGACGGAAAATGGAAAGTCTCATTTGTCTCATAGAGGCAGAAAAGAGGCCTGTGGCAGAGAGACTTTATAATTAAGATTTTATTAAGTATAGTGAAGAAAGTCGGGTATTTGCTCCAGTATTTTGTGATCATGCTTACCAGTGTTTGGTGTATGCTCAGAAAGACTGTAAGGTCTTATAAAGTAACGAAGCTCTGGCTGCCACAGGCTTTTGGGCCATCATGTCTGACTGTGCTTATAAATGTGTGGCATTTGTAATATATGAAATAAAAAATGTGTTCATTCTATGACTACCACATCTGGAGTACATACAGCTAATAAAACGACAATTATGATTTGCTTTTATTTATTTCTCATTACAAAAGAATTAAGTGTTCTTCCGTTATTACCATATGTTGCTCATTAGGTGCAATAATGACTACAATTTCAAAATATTTTTTAAATATTGAAAGAGAAAGATTCAACATTTCTAATTAGTCGTTCTATCTATCTATATCTATAAATATAATAATACAGTAAATAGAGCGCGTCTGAACATTGAATGTATTTACAAAATAATAATTGAAGGGGTTTAAGTGGTATGAAACTTTTTTAATGTATTTTTTAATTTAAAACAATCAAAAATCCTTATAGAAATTACAATAATGTAGAAAAAATATATATATATTATATTAGAAGTCATTATAGTTGTCAGTCAATTTTGTTCATTAAATGAATAATCATGGAAATCAAGCGTGCGAACATATATTTTTGTGCAATTATGTAATTGTTGCATATGAAACGAGCGGTATAATTATTGATGAATAGCTACGTAAAAGACGCTCTTTCCACATATATTTTTTTCATTTCATATTAGAAAATTAAATTAAAAAATTAAATCAGTTTTACGCTGTATACCGCACTGAGCAGGGTAGGCAGAGGGAACCGAGTGTTAAGACGCCCCGTTCCCCACTTTCCGCCGAATTCTGGAGACATTGAGTGGAGCAACTCAACACCTCGTTTTGCCTCGAAACCAGAGCGAAGAAATGAAAATATCAATGTAAAAAATATTTAATTTCTTCGAGTAGGGATGGAACCCACAACCAGTCTGCCTAAATGTAAAATTAATTTACGTAACATACAACAATTTGTTTATTCCAAAATTGCTTAGAAAATGTACGAATGAAATATAATCGAGAAATCTAAGCCAAATTTCAACAAACACACGCAAGCATATTTTTGTAGATCCGAACAAACAGAGCCATTCCGGGAATGAGTATTTGCGTCCTTCTCGTGCCGTCTAAACTGGGCCGCGGTAAAAGGCATCGCATAGTTTTAAATATAAATATCGATACTACAAAACTGAGCCGAACAAAGGAACAATATGGCTAACTCTTCATAAAAAGTGATCCATTGTTTGAATATAAAATTGCAATGTTGACGCCACCGCTTTTAGACGAGGCGCGATAAATGCTGTAGCATTTATTTGGAAACTGAAGCTTAAAAGGTTGCCTTTTGTAAGTATTTAGTGAGTAATTGTTAAATATATATCAAGTGTAGAAGGCCAGTTTTGTGTCCATTTAAGAAGGCCGTGGCCTATAATAATTAAATTACACATCACAGCCTTTACAAGTCCCTAAATAGAATATGATAGTTTTTTGCTTTTAACATTTTAGTAATATTATGTGTGTATAAAAAAAAAATAAACGTATTATTGCTTAAAATATAGCAACAATTTAATATCTTTTTATGAGAGGAGACTGCTTAGTAGCCCACGGATTCACTGCCTGTGCCGGGCCTATCGCATTGCATGGTGAGAAGCTCAGATCAATGACTAGGAATTATCCAAAAAAATATAGAAAACTTATATTAACAAAAATGTGTACAACGGATTTCTTAGAGAAGTGTTGTAGACACTTCTCTAAGAAACCCTTGAATGTAGGAAATTAACTATTACGTTCATAATAATAATAAACCTATAAAAAATTGTCAAATATTTATATAAATGTACAAAAATGTATAAATAAATACAATTACATAAAGAAAAGGTGAAAAGAAATATTAAATTAATAAAAGAAAAGGAAATGACAATGTGAAATATTTTCGATTAGCGGTCTTAATTGAGGTTAAGGCAATGTTGTTGTAATCTGTTTTCGAAAGAAGTCCAAAGTGTCCAAGTTTCTACCTAACTGGATTCATTCAACTTCTTGAATTTTTTAGGCAAACTATAGATGTATCCCAAAGATTATGTAAAATCTTGTGTAGATTTTACGGGCAACATCTTCAGAATAAAATAAAAATGACATATTTCTTTTAGAAAATATATTTTGCCGTGCAAATTTTATTTAACATCAAGTTGGTGGTTCACGTTATAATTTACAAGTTGCTCTACGACCTTTGAATAAAAGGCAATCAGTCGCTGATTATACGGTGCGAGTACGATGAATGTGCATTCATTATCGTCTTGACTTACTAACGCGATTCATGGTTTCAAGGTACCTAGCAAGTATACTATTATGTGCGACTATGCCTTGTTTTGGTTAATCTTTTTTCATTCTTATGATTTTTTTAGTTATCGCTTTTATAAATGCTTAAGAGCTCTACAAAGTGACTGTGGCGCAGTAGGGCGCGTCTACTGTAAACAGGATGATTGTGGCGTCGATCTCCGCTAAAAGAATTATTTTCATTCCCATCTGATAGATGAAGCGCTTCGTTGACGCAATATAATAATTACTTTTAAAATACCATCTCCATTGATGAGGGAGATATATGAAATTAAAGGATAATTAAATAGATTGCTATAAGTGAAGAATTAACCTTTTTCTGAATAATAACTACTTTAAGGTCAATCTATGTAAAGCTTATTCAGGGTCAATCATAAAATTGTTCAAACTTGCGTTTTTCTCTTGTATAGCACAAATTACTTGGAAAGCATGTATAGATTATATTAAAAATTATATTTGCTTTTACTTCAGTTTGAGGTCGACGTGGCGCAGTGGGCAATAATTATTGTCATTTTACCGCAGACAAAGCGCGGCGATCAGTTCCGCTACTCAACACGCAATGTCCAAAAAATTGGTAGGATTGTAAGAAAGCGAGTTTATCACTAACATTAAACAGAGATTCTATCTATAATACTATGATAGAAAAAAGGAAAAGCTTAAAGACGCTCCTTTTGTTTTTGATTAGGCATATTAAGAATTCGAAAATATTAAGTTGTTAAGTGGGGAACGGTGTGTCTTAACAGGTTCTTTCTGCCTACCCTGCTGTATGCGGGATACAGCGCGACGGATTTTTTTTTTAAGTTGTAGTGCAGTGGCACGCGTCCGATTGAAAACGTGACAGACGACTTTCATAGCTTCGCTCTGGTCAGGAGGCAAAGCGCGGCGTGGAGTTCTGCAAATCAACAGGCAACGCCTCGAGAATTCGGCGGAAAGTATGGCACAAAAGTGTCTTAATGGAAACTTAACTTAATGGAGTGTCTTAACATTAGGTCCTCAGATTCCGTCTGCCTTCCCGTATGTACGGCATTCAACGGTGAAGCTAAAAAAATATTAAGTCAATATGAATAACAAACAATAATTTACAATTATAAGTCTGGTCAACCCCTATGTCTTTGTATGGTTATTTATACCCATGTTAATAGCACCTCTGAAGGTAATTTTTACAAAGCTCCGCTACCTGAACATTAACTCCATTAGAAGTTATACATCCCCAAACTTGCTAACATTCAACATTTTAAACGAATTTTAGTATGCTTATCATATTTAATGTTTTATGTGTGTGTTCAATATATATTTTTTTCAAATTTGAAAGTAATATACATATGTATTACTTTCAAATTTGAAAAAAATATATATTGAAGCCATCGTGGCATAGTGGGACATCGTGATACTATAAGCGCAATGGTTTTGGATTGAGTCCTCAGTGAGAACTCCTCACTTCATGAATTATTCTCATGTCCATGATCTGGTAACACAAAGTTCGGTATTGTGCTCCACTTCGCGACACAAAATGTCTTGAATTTTGGCGGAATGTAACAAAGTCGCGGCTCAAAACCACATGCGTGCGTCTGTTAACGCGACAGTTGTAGATTCGATTCCCACTCAGGGGATTGAAATATTAAATATTATTTTATTAAATATATGTGGCTAAGCGCAGCGTTGTATCCGCATAACGTAATGCCTCAAGAATTTGCATACAGCGTGCATATAGCGCATATACTCCTTGCATATAGCGTGAATACAGTGTGAAACTAAAAAATGAATTACAAAATGTCTTGATGTTAGATTCTCACTTACAGACTATTATAGTTAAAAATGTAGTGCCCAAACGTAGTTCGGAAAGGAAGAAGGATATTGAATTTGACTGCACTTTTAAAAGAATGAATCAAATTCAATTTTAAAAGTTGAATTTGACGCACAAAAGTATGAATTTGTTGTTCTAAACCTTTATGAAATAAATACTTCTTAAAAGAATCTTGGATACACCGTAGCATAACAAGAAATTTGTGCTACGCTGTATCCAAGAATTTTACCTTCGTTTTGCAGTGTTAGTGTGATGACATATGTGTTAATTATCGTCTTGGCTGGACACTTCACCATTCATAATTCAGAGTGTAGTGCAAGACTATACTATGTACAAATGTGGCCTATTTGTTTTGTTTCACCAATAATGAAACATAATTGCCTTGTTTCTTATTATTTTTAGTAATTTTAAGCAGTAAATGTTCTAAATTTAGTATTGAGAGATTTAAGCAGACTATTACGTTCTGCTTAATTCAGTATTGAGGCAGATTTTGTTGTAAATTAGTTATTGTGTTAGTGAAAGTAAATTAAAAAGAATTCTACTATAACTATGTTGTGAGATATGTAAAAAGATAAGTTTATACTATCAGTAAATTAAACGTAGCCAACTTGAATCTTACTTTATCGTCGAAGTTTCAGCCACAAAGAAGATTCTCTGGGACTTTGGTGTGTTAATGCGACGTACACATATGGTGTACGTCTATATTAGTTTTTATATTCTTATGCAATTTCAAAAATTTCGGCGTAAAGTGGTTAATGGAAGTGGGAACGGAGTGTCTTAATGCTTTCCA
Source organism: Heliconius erato demophoon (assembly GCA_018249695.1). Classification (NCBI taxonomy): domain Eukaryota; kingdom Metazoa; phylum Arthropoda; class Insecta; order Lepidoptera; family Nymphalidae; genus Heliconius; species Heliconius erato. The sequence continues at coordinate 6,043 of DWQW01003042.1, forward strand.
TTTTCCCTCTGCCTATCCTGCCATGTGTGGGATACAGTGTGAAAGTAAAAAGAAATTACTAATTAAACTTCATGGTGCCACGAAAACCCCATAATTATATACAGTACTTTAGATACTAGTTTTGATACTTTTGAAATATTTATTACCTTCTTGTATCTATAAAATTTGTAAAGGTTTAAGAATAAGCAAGCATTTATATATTGCTATCGTGTTGCTCCACAAGTAATTTCGTTCTGATTTTACGACGCGCTCAACTTTCGTTACGGTCACGAATGGTCTGTTCATCTGTAACCTTGGCATATTTGTTTTCTGGATCATTTTGTTTAATTGAAATTGTCGTGGCAGCAAGAGAAATATGAGAGTATCTGAGTATTTACTTACCTAAGTTGAAAACACAGGCCGTTGTGGTATAGTGACACCGAGTCTAACTGCAAACGAGAGCGAGTTGTGGGTTCTATAATCATTCGGAGTAATAATTATATACCTATATGTAGGGCGGAGAAATGTAAATTATTTTCGTTTCTCTGGAAATTGAGTTATGCATTTCAACACGCAATGACTTGAAATTGGAGTTGAGTGTTGAGTAAGTGTAAAAAAAAAGTAAGAGTGTCTGTCTTAACATCAGGTCCATCAGCCTACCCTGGCCTGCAACAAAAAGTGAGAAGCTACTGTTTCTAAGTTGAAAACAATCTCCGTTTGCCGCAGTGCCTTATAAAAGAATTGATCAACGGTTGAATACGTTTTCTTGTGTTTTCGAAGAATTTTTGGAATATATCCAGAACAGTCTGCATCTGCATTGTTTGGATATGTATCTTTGAAATTTACATAAGTTAAATCAAATGAAATGGTGCAGACGTGACGTAGTGGAATACTATACATTTTTTGAGCTTCAGGTTGTGTCCCATGTTTAAAAATAGTTGTTATTATAAATTTAACGAGGGTTATAAAAATTATTTTGTCTCTTTTAGGGACGTTGTGTGCTAGATGGAAAGGAACTTATGATTTTTTTCAATTAAATCAAGACTTATACACTATAACACTATAATTAATGAAACAGAATTAACATATGTCAACAGGCAACAAGGCAAATCGCAAAAAACGTTTGTGTGCTGAATAATAAAACTCAACGTTTCGTTATTTAGCACACAAACTGAGAAACGGAGTGTCCTAACACTAGGTTACTTCTAACTATCGTGCTGTATCCGCATATATAGCGTGAAGCTAAAGAAATATACCAAATGCACCGCAGTGGCACTAATGATTGTTTATTTTAAAATCAGCATTACGCTGTATCTCGCACACAGCAGGACAGGCAGGGGAAACATATTGTTAACATACTCCGTTCCCCACTTTCCCCCCATTTTTTTGAGACATTGCGTGTTGAGTGGCGGAACTCAACGGCGGGTTTTTTGCCTTGATGCCAAAGCGAAGAAATGAAAACATTAATAATAATTCGTTCCCTCGAGTGAGGATCGAACGCACAACCGTCGCATTACAGTTACAGCTTGCGATTATTTATTTTGTTTTATTTATAACTATTTCTCTTTTTCCCAGGTATACTTAGCCCTGTTCAAACCGCTGCGGGTGTCCAGGCGGCAGTTCCGCCGCGTGTTGATGTGCATGCGAAACGTACGTCACCTAAAGTGCCACGAGCTCTACGCGCACGAGAAGGTCACTAAAGTTGACAGCTTATCACTCGTGTTATCTGGCAAGTAAGTGTGAGATTAATTTATTCGTTTTATTAACATTAGTCCAAAAAAAATTCACATATATATTCACACATACAATAACATTAGTGCAAAAATCAGGAACGTGTTTCAGCTGTTTCATTAGGGCTTTGGAAAATGTTCCAATTCTCGTTCCAGGGTAACTGAAACGTAAGTTCCCGGAATGTGTTTCGAACTTCCGGCACATGATTGCATCGTGTTTTGTTAAATTTATCTTAGCATAAAAAAATGTTACCTTTAAAATTATTATGTTCAAACTTAATAAATAAATATACATACTTTAAGGTGAAATAGTAAAAAATGCACTCAAAAATATTTCTATATATGATGTCAGTAATATTAGAAATGACACCAGAGTATCAACATGAATTTAATAGGTAAGTGGTAAACAAAGGATTTCGAGCTTAGGCATAATCCGTGAAATCATTTGCGTAGCGCCCGTCTCTATGGTAATAATGGATCGCTAATGCCCGCACCGTAGACAATGCCGTCTCATTATAGAGTTTTAAATGAAGGATCCTGGTGCAAGGGCTGCTACAACCCTTATTTTTTTATTAACGTAATGGATGACGTTGCTTTAAAATTTATTTTTTAATTATTATGTTTTCTTTTTTGTATTTAACGTATTAAATAACGCTAAAATATTATTTCTGAATAATAATATCTGTAGGATCTTCCGTATGCTTCGTAATATTTTTTGGCTTCACACTGTATTTCGTACATAGCATAGAGAACTTGGAAATGTATTGGTAAGACACTCCGTTCACATTAAAACATTTTCGTTGCCCACTTTCCGCCGAATTCTTGAGGCATATTGAGTGACGGAACTCAACGCTGCAGTTTGAATCGAACCCACAACCGACTACAGTCGCACATTTGTGTCCCTGCGCTACGACGACCTCATCATAATATTTTTAAACAGGCAGAAAATACATACACAACAGGAAAAAAAATATCGAATTAGCATGAAAAAAAACACTATCTGGCTGTCTTTGTCTACCCTAAAGGATCTTTTGCTCACTCAGACACTGTTTTTTATCCATTTTTACTAAGAATATAACTTTTTTAATATTTTAACTTTGACGTCGTCGTCTAATGGCTATGATATTCGAGTTTGTAAATTGTGATTTAATATTTCCACTGTGATGATCAAACGTTGTATCGTTAAAGAGAGTAATGAATCGTGATATGGTAAATTAGCTCTTTTCAAATGAGCATCATTTGGGAAAGATTGTTTGTGAGGTGGTTAATATTATTATACGTAATTATTTCGAGGCCAGTCGTGGCGCATGGACACAAAGTCTTACTGTAAAAGCGACTGGGTGTGGGTTCGATCCCCACTCGAGGAGATGAAATATTTATTTAAATTTATATTTCAGTTTCTTCGCTCTGGTGTCAAGGCAAAGCGCGGCGTTGAGTTCCGCCACTCAACGGAAAGTGGGGAACGGAGTGTCTTAACACTAGGTTCCCTCTGCCTACCCTGCTGTGTGCGGGATACAGCGTGAAGCTGATTTATTTATTTACTTACGTAATTATTTTATGGGAACATGTGTAGGTACGCTTTTTACAATAAGATCCCGGAAAAAAAGAATTATTTTAAAGGTTATTGTCAAATTAATTTTATAGATGATAACATGCCTTGGGAATGAAACGCTCGCTCCAGTCTGTTTTAAAGTATCACTGTCACAAATAATTAAGTCTGAATCTGTTAACAATTGATTTAAAAAAAGTCGCCTTTTTCTCATGTAAATTATTTGACATTCAAACATGAAGTACAAGCTTCATATTTTGAATAAAATTATTATAATTTGAATTTATACCTATCTACTATGTACATAGATATATACATATGTTATTTTTTCTCTCACTATGTCATTCATTCATATTACACATCATCATACTTCCATGGACAAGCTGTAACCTCGTCCATTACTACTGTATTCATCAATGTTAGGAGACTTTTAAACTGACTTGACTGATGAATTTTATATGACACCTCTTCTTCCTCCCGGCATTAATCTTGGCGTATGTTGCCATGGTTTGCCTTCCTGCTCAACCTACTCCACTTGGCACGGTCTTTAAATGTATAGGTAACCCAGATCGCAGGTACAATAGGTTACATCGAAACGTTAACCTGATTTAATATAGCCTTCTGCGATAGAACGAACGAACGAACAAATAAATTAGATTTTTGATTAAACCAAATAGCCATTGAGATAATTAGTACATAAGTATACACTGTATGTACATAACATGAAAAAATAATTGAATTAAACAAAATGTCCATTTTTGTATCCATTTATTTCCAAATATAGAAGTACTCTTATATTAGATCCGAAACGAAGGGATTAATTTCTATGACTTCTAATTGGTTTTTCAAATGCTTATTTGCTTACATATAATAGTGAAGACTACTTTAAATTGATTTAGCCGTTTGTTACATTACAAAAGTGTTTATTATATGTATAGATTAAGCTGCACCGTAAACGAAAAGCTTTGTAATTTGAATAGGTAAAAAGGTTAAGGAAAACTATAATTTATTGTAGAAATTGGACGGGAATTAAATCCCTCAATTTCGTCTTGATAATATCATTAGAAAATCTAAAGGTCTATAATAGAAGTCCACACGATGTCTAATAGCTTCGTCCGATGCTTCTTATCTGCATATTTATCATTCCAATAAGCTAAGCTTAGCTCTAATGATTCACGCTTCTAAGAAAACATCTGCGAGGGCCGCGCTGTATGCTCGCAAATAACCCCCTTTCCCGCTTGGCTCGATCCTTACTTGTCCTTTGGTTCTGGACTTAAGTGGAAATGCATTTACATTTTATGAGAAACCTCGTGAAACAATCAAGAAACTGTTTTTTTGTAAAATTTTTTTTCTGCGATTGGTATTAAGAAAATAATGATTATAAAATTTTGTGTAAGAAAGAATATGAATGTTGATTGATCTATACAATTTTAACAAACCACGTCCAAATTCTTAAAGTATTTTTTTTATTGGTCTGATTGTTAGTTCGTTTTCCGGCTTTGCGAGAGAAAGCATAAAGCTAAAAAAGAAATCTTGCAGGAAAATAGGGAAAACCTAGATAAATTACGCGTTGAGGAACTCGACATTATAGTATAAATACAGACATTATAGTAGAAATTATAGTAATTTGTCCAACCAGCTTTAAATGTAAACATTCATTTGCACCCGCAATAAAATATAATAAAACGAAAATATTACAAATATAAAATCTTTTAAGGTAGCAACTGTGATCACCAGTCAAATATTTCCCAACTTAACCACGATTGGCATTTATTCAACCATCATTATCATTATCACTACCGTAACCATAACCATCATCACCATAATTTCAGCCTTTTATTGTTAAACATCCCGCAAGGATCACCACGACGACTGATCCTACTTTGCTTAAAATCAAAAGATTGGCTTTTAATTTAAAAAATACATGAAGGGAAACAGTAAAGTACATTTTTAAAATTGACTATCGCAGCGGCATAAGCATGTGACTGAAAACGTGACAGATTGTGAGCTTGATTTGCATTCACGAACATGAAATATCTATACTAATATGCTACAGCGGAAGAGTTTGTTTGTTTGTTTGCTGTTTGCTGTTTTGTTTGCTTTTGTTTAAACGCAAAGTTCTTTCGATCTACCTGTCCGATTTACTTATTTTTGGTTTTGTATGAAAGCTACGTTCTTCAGAAGTGCACGTGATGTACGTCTTAGTTAGCACTTAATAACGAAATAACAATAATAAGCAACCCCATCGAATTGCTTTAAGCGCGTGCGCTGCAAATATAGTAAAATATATGTCAATTGTATGGAAGAACTGTTCTATTTTATTAATTCTAAAAAACGGTATATCTGTCTCTTATAAATAAGTCACAATAAGATATTTTGTGACAAAAAAATAATTGAAAATTGCAAGGTGATATTTCAACGATTTTTATCTGACACGGCCAGTAGTGCTTGCACTTTCTCAGAATTATGAAAACAAGTTGATCATGATTGAATACATCAATCTGTTGACAAATGCAGCATAACGAAAGTGTATAGGCGGTATGCAAGCGGATCGGCGTGAGCCGTGCTAGTGTTTAATATTTTTATTTCCTTGCTCTGTTAACGAGGCAAAGCGCGGCGTTGAGCTCCGCTAATCAAAACGCAATACCTCTAGAATTCAGCTGAGTGTGGGGAACCGAGGTTTGCTGTGGTGCAAAGAAACATTCATATTATTAAGGTAGATATGCATACTATTGTTAGGATATTACGAACTTTCAATTAGTCCGGTTAAGTAAGGAACAGACTCGTGCCGATAGTATGCAATGATGTCATTGAGTTAACTCGCAAAGCGTGTGTAAATTTGATTTGCTCGTGGTATCCATTGATTTGCTTTTGCTGTGAAATGTTGAGATGACTTAGATTTACAGGATTAGCGTTAAATTTAAAAGCTTAAAGTTTCTAAGCTAGAATATGTTAAATGTTAAATTATTTTAAGTTTAATTATCATAATATAAAACTCTTCCGTTACTAAGTGACCGGTAGATAGACTGCTTTACGGTTTTTATAAAAAAATAATAATATTTTAGCGGGGCTAAACTCAAAACTAAATATATATAAATATTTTTTTTTCAAATTCAATCGTTCCAAAGATTCAAAGTGCGAAAATTAAAAATATATATAAGTTATTGATCTCAACAAAGCCCAAAGCCCTTTTTTGTTGACTATAAATATTTTAATATTTTGTATAACTTAACTTAACTTAGCTTCACGCTTTATCCCTTGCGGGGTAGTCAGAGAGAACGGAGCGCCAAACGCTACGGTCTCTATATACCTCTTTCGCCTCGTCCACTGTCATCAACCTCTTCATATATGCCCTTCGGGGGGTCCTCATGCTTTTTACGTGACCTTCCTCCAGTATCTTTGATACTGTGTTTTCGAAGCGAAAGCGAAGCGAAGAAATATTTTGTATAGTTGTAGATAATTTACTACTCTGAATATATTGTCCTTAATCTATGCTTGCTTCTACGGAATCCTTCATGTGCGAGTCCGACTCGCACTTGGTCTCTTTTTTAAATAAAAATGTATAATTAATATTTAGATGATGTCGTGGCGCAGGGGCACATAAGTCAGCGCGATGGTTGTAAATTTAAATCCCTCTCGCAGGAATAAATTATTTTAAATTCCATGCTCTGGTAAGAAGACAAACTGAAAGACGGAGGGTCTTAACACTAGATGTCCTCTGCGTGTTTCTGCTATACGCAGAATATAGTATTCAACTAAAATAAAAATAGTTTTGTATTATATCTAAAAGTTATAATAAAACGTATGCCTTTATATTACTTTGACGTGACCATTCGTAGATAGCAACGATATAATCTCTCTGTGTTCAATAAAGCAAATTGAAAAGTCTGAAATGTATGGGACTGACATAAGTAATGACATATTGAGGAGTAAAAATTTTATCGCTATATCTCTACATATTTTCAAATTGATTTTGTTTGAATAAAATTTTAACTGCATTCGCAATTTTTAATCCTTATTGAAATTTATTTAAATTATATCTCTCTCACACTTGAGGTACTTTTATTTTTGATATAACAATATCAAAAATAAAAGTATAAAAATAAATATGTGACTAATTCTGATGACTATGATGACTGATTGATTCAAGACGTTTCGTAGTTAGTTGTGGTACCCATCATTCGCTTTGTCTAGTTTTAAAATAAAGGTACATATTACAAAATGGGTTTAACTCAGAAAGTGGAAATATATTTTTACTATAACTAAGTCCAACTAATGGCTACTCCAACTCCTTTTACGTTAACCGTTGAGTAAACATTTCAACCGCCAGTTATTTTAACCTGTCAATAGGCAGTTAAACGGTAACGGTAACTTAGACCCGATACGACCTTTTTGTTTACACAACAGTACCTGTAACGTGTCTATATACGACTGTTAGTTACGCTTATACTATTTATGGTGTTGTGTGAATGAAAAAACTTGAACCAGACTTTTATAGAGCAAAAGTTGTTAAAACGGTTCATTTACAAAGACAGTGTTTTAGTATTATTTTTTTTCTTATTGACAAGTTGTCGTGTGCTTCTGATAGTAAATATAGGCTGTGTAGTGTTGCTCTGTATAATATGGCAATTTTAATATAGATTATGGTTGGAGAACGACTAGAAGATATACCTAGTAAGTATTAGTCTTTAGATTTGAATGGAATGCTAAGTGGCCGTTTGAGGCTATGTCGTGCGACTTAGATTAAAACTAAATGATAGAAAATTAAATGATATGCCTAACTAAATGATAGGTGATGGTTAAATGGTTATTCAGAAAAAATAAATATTAAATGTATTTTGTAATTTAATATAACAAAGAAACATATTTTGAAAGAGATGAAGAAAGGACGGAATGCAAGATCAGTGTAAATAGTAAGATATTAGAACAAATGAATGAAGTGGTATACTTGGGAAGTATGTTCAGTAGAGATGGAAGATACGAGATGGATGTGGAAAGGCGTATTGCTGCCGGTAATAAGGTTAATGGAGCCTTAGCTGCATTGATGAGACGGCGAAACGTCAGCACAGCTGCACGTTTGGCCGTACACAATGCAGTTTTGGTACCGACTCTGTTATACGGCAGCGAAACGTGGGTACAGAAGAAGAATGAAAGAAAGATGAATGCTGTGGAGATGCGATCTCTTCGTAGGATATGCGGAGTCAGTTTAGCTGATCGAATTCGCAATGAAGAGGTACACAGAATGGCAGGTACTAGTAAAAAAGATTTATGATGGAAAAGTGAGCGGTAAGAGAGGTAGGGAGAGACCTCGGTTGACCTTCGAAAACACAGTATCAAAGATACTGGAGGAAGGTCACGTAAAAAGCATGAGGACCCCCCGAAGGGCATGTATGAAGAGGTTGATGACAGTGGACGAGGCGAAAGAGGTATGTAGAGACCGTAGCGTTTGGGGCTCTGTTCTATCTGACTACCCCTCAAGGGATAAAGCGTGAAGCTAAGTTAAGTTAAACATATTTATTAAATATAAAATTTATCTCAGATGTTATTTGTTTTTCAGTCAGTTCCGACACTCTCTAAGTAAGTATAGTTTTTTTTTATGACTATTGACGCTGTATGCCATACATAGCAGGGTAGGCAGAGGGAACTGGGTAGGGGAATTCGATAACTATCCGATTACCTTCCATGTATGTTCAGCGATTTTCGATGGTTCAGCAGCTTCTAGCAGCCACCCAAGAGCATTAGTCAATTCTAGTATTAGTAATATGCTAGGATAGCTTTATTATGTCAAAATATCTGTACTCTACAAACATTGTTTGACTATAGTTGACTGGTGACAATGCAAACACTTTGGTAAATACTTAAAGAAATCGATTTACATAAGTTGTAACCATATGTTGTTCTTATATATACATGTATATCAGAATAACACATGGTTACAATTTATGTAAAGACTTTATATCCGTAAGAGGTCGTGGCGCATAGGCAGAATGTAACGAGAAGGTTGTGAGTTCGAACCCCAATAGCAGAAATGAATTGTTATTTATTAATATTTTAATTTCTTCGCTCTTGCACCAAGGGATCCCGGGGTCTAGTACCGCCACTCAACACGCAACTCCACTTAACACTAGGTTCCATTTGCATACCCCCCGCTGAATTCCACAAACAGTATTTATTTTATTTCATATATTTTATCTATTATAACAATAAGGTTTAGCCTATCGCTACTCGCTAGTATTTTAATATCGTCTGACAGCAACCTTATACACTTAACCGTATAAGATACGGCACAGCTTTTTGTGAATGAACTCGAATGAAAGGAAAAGTAACACGCCTCGTGCTTACTATACCAGGTGTGTTACGTAATCACCGGCTTGTAGACCTTGCAGTGCTCCGGTACACGCGTGGTTACGGTGTTAACATGGTTGCGAAACTACTTATTTTGAATATTCTGTGTAATTAGTTATAGGTTAAGGTTTTTTCTTTTTTTACTTTAATTAAATGTTTTGTAAATGTATTAAAAACCAGGTTCAAATGAATTGACGTTTTTTTTTCAACACTTTACGCGATTTATACCATATAACATGTACTTCTTTCTACTCGTCATGTTTTTCTTAACCTACTTAATAAAGTATGTTGTATATTAACAAAACTATAGGATTAAGCCAAAGATATATATTAATTATACTTTTTTTTTACTCATTTTTCATTAAACAACAGACAGAGTTTCATCAAAACTGATTAAGTAGTTTTTGAGATATTTTGCCTTATACTGGAGGGGACGTGCATTATTTACCTAGGTAATTGTTAGATATTTGTTCTATATTAAATGTTTATTTAGTTGTAATATTATCGAATGGATTATGAATCCGTACCTATCGTTTTTAGGCAGATATTGTACTTTACGTCAGCTAACACTTATTTATGGCGTATTCGTGGGACTTATTGACGTAATTTGATAAGTAATGGATGTGAAATATTAAAGAAACAAAGACTCAAACTAGTGTTACTTCACAAATTATGCTATTTTTTTGACATCGACAACACCGGTTCCGTGCCTCTGAAGGTAAAAACGTTACCCTTATAGGATCACTTTGTTGTCCGTATGCCCGCCTGTCAAGATCATTTAACTCGAGATCATATGGAGGCATCAAGCTGAAATTAATATAAAATATACAGATTTATGGTCCCTTGAAGCACAGAAAAAATTAAGGTTCTAAGTCAACGCAATCAAAAGATACGAGCATTTCTGCATCAGTTTTGCTACATTGCATGTAATCAAAACTTTAGGGTACTTCCCATGGATCTACAAATATAAAAATCGGCATGAAGTCATGACTTAAAATACAAATAAAGGAAATATCCGAAAAATGAAAATTTATAGGTATTTCATAGAATAAAATCATTACAAACTTATATTTGTAATTCATACAAAATGAGTGCATATGCCCTCAAAGTTAAGTTTGTCAACTTTCATAAATTGTGATTCCCGTTGACATCGGTACAATTTTAAAAGTGGTACGGAAGCGTCGGTGGGCGAGTCCAACTCGCACTTAACCGGTTTTTTTTATATTAGAATCAGGTTGTTTACATTGTCAAAGAAATATTGTCAGCAAAACATATACTACTATATTGTGATTGTTGTGTTTTGATGGCTAAAGACTATTATGGCTTTTTCTTCAAGATTTTTTTTTTGTAGAAAACATATAAGAATTGAAAGTTTCGGGATTTGAACTTGCGCTTGTCGACAGTTCTCAAGAGGCGCGAGTTCAAATCCGAATAGTTATAAAAACTTTTACAACAAAGTGACATAACATCCATCGACTTCATATTTCTGAATTCTTAAAAAGCGACTTGTAAAAAAACTGCTGTATAAAACAGCCTGCAGTGTAAATGAAGATTGTTCTTAGTTCTTACATTACTTAAATGAAAAGTCTTGGCCATTTGAGAATTGGGTCAGTTGTTTTAATTTTGTGATAAGCGACGTTTCGTTATAATTTTTGTTTCACTATTTATCAATTTTTATATTAACTCTTTCTTTCTTGTCTTTTGCTAAGTCAATCTGTAGTAATAATATAATAATTTTTTTGAAGCCTAATGTCGGTTGTCGTGGTACAGCGGCACGGTGTCTGCCTGGTGTAATGGGTTCCATTCTCACTTGGGAGAATGATTTATTTTCATGTTGTAGCTCTGGTAACAACCAGGTCACCAAGCAGTGCGTAAAGTTTCATCACTCAATACGCAATTACAGGATAGTTGTACAATCCATGGGGAATGGAGTGTTCTAACACTTGGTTCTCTATGCCTACCCTGCTATTTATAAGATTTGAATGTTCTGTGAGAGATTGGGCTAGTTAGATTCATCTTGAAATATGTTAATTCCTCTTGTTGACCAGGACGCGATGAAATTGGAAATTGGTTGGATAGGACCTTGGAACGCTTCCAGTTAAACCGATCGAAATGGGGGTCAATAAATTTTCTATTGTCGTCTCTTAGTGCATTAAAGATAAAAGGTTTTTTTTAAGTAATAATTTATTTTATCCCACCATTATGAATAAACGCTGAAGTAATCAATACTTTATATACGCCTACTAGGCGCCTTTCATGTAATATTGAAACCTAAATAGTTATCATGCAAGGTTAAGCGGGTACACGGGGTACTCGATGAGGTGAACCCATATTAGTCAATGTCTGAACGCCTTTAGTGTATTTACGTATGTATATTATGATAAGTTGATTGCTTTCTTTGAAATAAAAATAATATAGAAAATATGTTTATTTAAATAATACACAGAGTAAGCAATAAAAAAAAAGCATTTTAAAATGAATGAAATATGAAGTTTTGAATTCCATATCTCGCCTGTTTAGACATGTTTATTTTACTCTTTGGTAAATCTATAATAAAAAAAATACAATATTTTTGCTATTTCCATATTAAATCCACACGATATAACAAAAAAGTGCCAATCAGAGCCTTATGTTTCCCAGAGCAGACATCCTATACGCCTACAAATGAGCAATTACTTACGCCACGTTTCATTGTCGTAACTCGTAAAGTTTTCTTATAGCTGGGTTGTAGACAGGCATATGTATCTATGTATGTAGATAAAGGGGACAGATGCTATTTTAGGATTATATTTGTAATGCCTTGTTAGTTTATTTCTATTTATTCGTATGGAATCTTAATATTTTGTAATAGTAATAGCTATTTCATGAAACTTTTATAGGGAAACTTTCTCGTCCGTCTGTTTATCTGTATGTCTGTGTGTTTCATTATCATAACTCGTAAACTTTGTTTCATATAGCTAGTCTATAGGCACGTAGATATAAGGTATAAATGATATTCTAAGGTGAAATTTATAATGCTTTGTATCCTTGCCAGGTTATTTTTGATTATGCATATAAACGCACAATGATTGGTCCAAATAATAATGTTGTACCTTAATAATTTATGATGTTTTGTTAGATAAATATTTACATATACTATGGTCAGAAATTAATGTTGACCTCCGTTTTTTAATGATCCTCACGTATCCGTGACATTTTGTGGATGTAAGTACCTATACATTTTTCATTTTCACTTAGGTGATTGAGCTTTACGTTGCAGTAACAAGAAAAATGAAAATACCTTACAATTTGAATTATCACCAGTTATATTTTGTTCCGTATTATGAAATTTTAAATTGAGAATTATAATTAAACTTTAAATTTTATTAAACCTTATTCTTAAAACCTCCTCATTAATCAATTTACACGAACTATAAATTAAGCTGTATCATAAAAGAGATCAAACGCTCAAAAGTTCATTGCAAAGAGGCTTAAAAGAATGGGCGTGGTTGCATTGCAACCGCCAATACTAGCCAAGGTAATATAGACCGTGTTCATTGATTTGAGTTAACGTAGCGAGAGTACAGAAAAAAATGATACTTTAATAACCGCTGTTTATATTTAAATGAAAAAATAATAAAATTATATCATTACACGCGGCTTCGCCCGCTTAAATTTATAGTTATGTTATAGTCAAATTGTACAATTTTATTGTCGGGTGTGTTTACGTGTTATTTTGATGTATTAGCTAGTTATTACTGTAAAGTCTCATCTAAATCTGTTCCGAAGATTTTGCGTGAAATTTTGGCATTTATATATTGGAGTAAAATAGGATTATTGTATAATCAGAGTAATCCTTATAAAATTAGGTTTTTGATAGTTATATTTTGGCGTAAATAATTATGTTAACGTTATCAGGTATATGATAAGCACTATAAAGTGGAGGTGTGAAAACTATTCATTTTTCAATCAGACGCCGAAACAGCATCAAATATTTCAGTTAGATAATATGCACATACATTCATATGTCTAGATCCAAAAACCTTTAATTTATTATTATTTAAAGATATTTACGGAATTTTGTCAATACACAGTACAAATAGTTTTTGTTTCTTTATTAATACATAGATTGAGGCCGGTCGTGGCGCAGCGGCACGAAGTGTGACTGCAAACCGACTGGTTGTGGGTTCGATCCCCACTCAAGGAGATGAAATATTTACTTAAATTTATATTTCTATTTCTTCGCTCTGGTGTCGAAGTTAAGCGCGGCGTTGAGTTCTCCCACTCAACACGCAATGCCTCCAGAATTCGGCAGAAAGTGGGGAATGGAGTGTCTTAACACTAGGTTCCCTCTGCCTATCCTGCTGTGTGAGGGATACAGCGTGAAGATGAAAAAAATAATAATGCATAAGCTTACATATTATTATCATTAGTTTTATGAAAGCGCATAAAAAAGGGAAAAAGTTCAGATCATAGCAAACGTTTAGTTTGCTATGATCTAATATAATATAACTGTTACTTTTACCCGAAATTATAACGAATCATTAACGAAACACTTCGAAGTTTCAAGTTATTAATATTAATTATATAATTTATGTTTTCGCGTTGAGGCGTGTGCGAGTCAGTGAAGACTGATTAATGTAATGTAATGAATGTTTGCAAGGACGCCATTTTGACGCAGTCTAATAGGAAATACGATGGTTGCGGGTTCGATGTCCACTCAGGTTCGGCCTGTTTGAAAGTAGGGAATAGAGTGTCTTACTTAAAAGTTCCCTCTGCTTGCTCTGCGCAGGATACAGCGTGAAGCTAAAAAATACATAGATTTTCGTTTCAATTTTGATTTTCGATTAGTTCCAAACAAATCTCTCCACATTTTTTTTTATTTTGACTTTGATATAATGTGATCTAACTTGAGGATTTGTAATACAATACTTTTTAAGCTTTTTACTCGATTTTTTATGGACAATTAAAGAACAAACATTTTATAGTCACTTTATATCACTTTACTTTAGTATGCTATGGGGCTAAAGAGATTTAAAATGTTGATTACTGTTTTATTTTTTATGTCAGCTTGTGGATAATTTATAAACTTTTAAATTAAGTCACTTTCATCTATATCGAATAACATGATAGAAAAATTGTGATTATGCATTAAATATTTTTGAAAATTTAGGACTACATGATGTGGGTTTAAAAGAATGGTAATGGAATGGTTCAGCCCTACTCGTACAATAGGATATAATGAAATGTTTCCTAAGCAATACTTGTCAGATATTGAGGATATTGACATATAAAAATGAAGCCACCGTGGCGAAAAGGCCTCAAGGTTTGTTTGCCTCAATTTTTTGTACTTTTGTATTGCTGTTATTGTCATTGCGATGGTTGTCAGTTCCATCTCCACTCAAGAGTATAATTATATTTCTATATCTCGTATTTAGTAGTAAAGCGGAAAAAAAGTGTTTTTTCCACTATACTACTATTAAATACGTGTTGTAAGTTTCGATGAAAATTAAATAAATAAAGAAAATATTTATATATTAAATATGGTATCGTCATTTGATGTAAAAGAGCAGCATTAGCGTGAAATATGGAATACATAAAGTGTGAATAATAATATGATGGATGATTTCGGAGTGGAGTGTTTATCCCCTGTCAGAAGGAAATTTATATATGGCTTTTATCTATTACTTAAATGTAGTTGCTTTATGGCATCTTCTTAGATATTTATATTTTAACTCCCATATTTTTTGAAGCCGTGTTGGCGCAACGGAACAGCGTTTAACTTTAAATGCGACGATTGTAAGTTCGATTCCCACTCGGGGAATGAATTATATATATTTCCTGACTCTGGTAACAAGACAAAGCCCGGCGTTTACTTTCGCTACTCAACATGCAATGTTTTGAAATTCAGACAATACGTGGGATCTTAAGTCTAGTTTCAATTTGGCTAACCTAGTAAATATGGGGAAAAAACTTAATATTGCATATATTGTAGTTTTATGTTATTTATTATATTTAAGTGTATTTAAAAAAAATCCCTCCAGAATTCGACAGAAAGTGGGGAACGGAGTGTCTTAACACTAAGTTCCCTCTGCCTACCCTGCTATGTGCAAACAAATTGTATGTAATTTATTACAAACTCATAATTATGTTGATTGAGAATTCCAACTTGTTAAGAATGGTTTTATTTTTTTTTGAAACTGAATAATTACTGTAAGCCGATTAATTTTGATCCTTTGATTTTTATTAAATTACATACAGAAGAAGTACAAAGCAAAAAAACAACATACATTCGTAAATTATCTTTTTGGTCCTCCTCCATAAAAAAAACCCAACGAAAAAACATTTCCTTAAAATAAAAAAGAAATCATACATAGGTATATCGATATGCTTATTCTTGCCATAAATATTGTTGAAAAAAAAAACAGCACTTTTTTACTAACATTTATCACTATTACAATATGTTAGTTTAACACATTAATATCAAACAACTCAAAATATATAAAGCTTATTCAAAGTGGTCTCCATTAGCTGCAATACATTCCTTTAAACGTTTATCAATCGGCAGCACATACTCTTTCTATCTATAAAATTCTTCTCTGCCAATCGCATGGATTGTTTTTGGAACTCTAAATTATCGTAGCGTTTAGAGCAAGCTTTACTCTCTAAAACTGACCCTAAATCATAACCCAGTGGATTACTGTAACTTGTCTTCAGATTGAAAATGAAAATTCTGAAAATTCTGTTAGTTTTGACAATCTGAGAGCTGAGTTATTAGAGATTTGGTAAAAGTGAGGTTAAGTTCAGTTCATTTCAGTCAACCTCTATACAATATGTTAGGATTCAGGTTAGGTTAGGATTACTGACAAAAAAATCAGTGAAAAAACTCAGTAGCCGTTGAAAATATCAAACAAACGGAAAAGCTCTCAAAACGCATCGAAACGAATGAAAAATGCAAAAATCAAATCCTCAGACAAAATGTCAATGTCAATCATCTGTCACATCCATCATTTAATATGATTGATTTTAATCGAGTCAAATCGATTTCTTTTTGTTTTTTAGTAATTATTTGATATTTTACTTATATAGGCTGTAATTATATGCACTAATAAGTACGTTAAAATATTTAGACTTAATTATAATTTACAAATATTTTACTTTCGTAGTACTGTAATCGATTTTTTTTTTTATTTTAATTCTTACTTTCACTACAGACTTTATGGTCCGTACCTTTTGTTATATTTACATTTCTTTTAATACTTTTTTCTATAGATATTACCTAGAACTAGATACTGTAATCGATTATTTATATCGATTAAGGATCTAAAACTATTTTTTACATTTATCTCCTTTTCCATATTGTCAATAGATCTGATTATTGGTATTCTAAAGTTGACAAAAAATACCTTTTTTTAGAGGATATCTCAACTCTTTACATTTGGACCCAAAAGTTTCCGTCTCCTATTTCTAATATGTAAACATTTTTTTACTGTGACATCCCTTTGCGTATCGCTTAAGTAGTTGTTTTGGATTTACAACTTTTTTGTTTTTTAAATTTTTGGGTGCTTATTGTAAATTTAAATTATTGTGCTATCTTCATCTCCCGAAATAAAATCTTTTGCTTTCGGACACATTTTTTTCTTATTCTAATATGGAAAATTACTTCGATCGCCTATTTGGTATGGACACTACGTGGACGGCCCCATCTTTTTCTGTCACAAACAGAGAAGGTTTCATTGTACTTAATCACTATCCCGGTACAAATGACTAATACTAAGCCTGTGGAGGATTTTGAAAATTGTATTGAACACCATACCACCATACTTTATGTAGTGCAATCATAGCTATTCCTTTCTCTTTATCATCGCACTCTTATTTTAATATCACAAAATATTTTACAATATATAATAATAAATAGTATAAAACTGAGAGATTTTTAAATTCAAAAGTAATATTTTGTTCATTATGAATTGTATCAATATTTTTGGCCAGACTAACTACTATTTATTTAATTCATGCATAGTTGGGCAAAATCGCTTGTTTCTAGACATGAATAATTTCCTTTTCGTTTGTTCAACGAACAATTGTTGAGGAAATAACTTTCTAAGTGTATGATAGATGTTAGTGGCTTTGTAAATTTTCATTATATATAGTTGCTTCTGACGGCTGCGGAGCTCATTTGAGACATTTCTAACTGATCGCAATAGTTCTGGGGTGCAATACCACTAAAAGGTAGAATGTAAAAACCGGTTACACTCTTTGCCTTTGCGTTAAGATTATTTAGCATAATTAGACTTATTGTTAATTACGTATTAGTTTTTATTTATGTGCTCTGTGGCCACTTTGCAATTTATACATAAACAGAGTGTTTTTATCATCACCACTTTAAATGAAACCACTCTACTCTGCAGTGTGCGGGATACAGCGTGAAGCTGAAACCTGTGAAACCAAAAATTATAGCTTGTCTGGGAGATAAGGATGTCCTGGACTTTCTCATCTATTGGTGAGACTGGCCTTTAAT
>DWQW01003043.1:0-24139 GCA_018249695.1 Heliconius erato demophoon
CCACAGTATCGAAAGCTTTGCTTATGTCTGTATAAATTGTGTCAACTGGAATATTAGAGTCAACTGAATCAGTCAAAAAGGTTACAAATGAGACAAGGTTGGTGGTCGTGGATCGAGCCTTAAGAAAGCCAAACTGCTGTGGCGATATCAATTGCTTTATATGCCAGGCAATTGTGGGTCTTAATAATAATTCAAATAATTTGCCAAATACAGGCAATATAGAAATCGGTCTGTAATTTTTTATAGATGCTGCATCTCCAGACTTAGGAATGGGTACAACTCCAGATTGTTTCCATGCGGTAGGAAATCCCGGATTTTATTGATTCGTTGTAAATGATCGAGAGTGGTAAAGAGAGTCCATCAGAACATTCAATTGCAAATAAACTTGGTATACCGTCAGATCCAGCTCCTTTACTGCGATCTAGATGTTTAAGGCCAATTTGTACGTCGTTTTGAGAGAAAGATAACCCTGCCAAAGAATTTGTAAGTGAAGAGTTGACGGGTAGTGAATGACAGAGTGCTAAAGTCGAAGATGGCGCTATATAAACGGATTCAAAAAAAGATGCAAAAAGATTACAAATATCAGAGCCGTTGGAGGTTACCCAAAATAACTTTGGGTTTTTGTGTAAGGAATCCTCAATGTAACAAATGTATTTTTTGTGACAAGTCTCGATCAATAATAAACAACGCTTTTTAAGCACTAAAAAAGCAAGCTCATCTAAAGGATTTTTATATTTACGATACTTTTCACGTACTTTATACTTCTCTTTAAGTAAGTTTATAAGTTCTTTAGTGTACCAACAGGGATATTTTTGATGTACGTTCTTACTTAAGGGCACGTGTTTCGCTATTACCTCTTTGATTATTTTATAGAACATATTCACCGTGTCATCAACATTCATGAGGCCGGTCGTGGCGCAGCGGCACGAGGTGTGACTGCAAAACCGACTGGTTGTGGGTTCGATCCCCACTCGAGGAGATGAAATATTTACTTAAATTTATATTTTCATTTCTTCGCTCTGGTGTCGAGGTTAAGGGCGGCGTTGAGTTCTGCCACTCAACACGCAATGCCTCCAGAATTCGGCAGAAAGTGGGGAACGGAGTGTCTTAACTCTAGGTTCCCTCTGCCTACCTTGCTGTGTGCGGGATATAGCGTGAAGCTAATTTAATTTATTTTTTTTAATCAACATTCATCAGCGATGAGAATTTATCAACCCAAGAAATAGAGTTCAATTCGCTTATAATTTTGTTAAAATCCTTATAAAAATTGAATTTCTCACTGGGAATTTTGGCAGGAAGACAAGGGGCACTGTAACATGAAAAGACAAACTCCAAAGGTGGATGATATGGATCAATATTGCTAAGCACATATTTGCTTATTTGCAAGTGCTCAATAGTTTTAGTCGAAAGTATTAGATCTAGAATCTTTCCTTGATTGAAAAATAAAAAAAGCTTTGATGTTAATTTTTAGTGGTTGCTGCAAATTTTTTATCTTGTTTATTCCAATGTGAGGAGGGGGATGTGAGAGGTTGCGCCTTGAACCCAGACCAGAAGAATATTTTTAAATTAAAATATTTTACGAAATCCAACCATCGAATCCAACCATCGCTCTCACAAACGAAAGCAAATAACCACAGTATTTAAAAATTAAAATTATAATCTTTTAAACATTTTTAAAGTGTTAATCCACACTTAGAAAAGAAAAATGCTTATTTAGAAAACGTATAAAAATTTTAACGTAGCGGAAATCGAACCCGCGCTTCCTGGAAACCGACCACGCGCTCTGACCATATATGGCTCAGTGGTAAGAGCGCCTGGTAGGTTTCCAGGAAGCGCGGGTTCAAGTCCCGCTACGTTCAAATTTTATTATATCTTTTCTAAATAAGTAATTATAGTCTTGTTCAATATGCATGTTTTAAATAGCAGACGCAATTAACTACGTTTGCCTCTCATCCTTCATCCGATTACACTAATAGAATAATAGCATTAGTTAGTTAAAAGTGTTCATCGTTAGGCGTGCAGGCGTGCGCCGGGTCGGTATATTGCGTTATAATATCATTTCAATAGTACCTAGTGGTGCAGTGGCACAAACGTTTGACTGTAAACGTCGTCCGTCGGTCGTGGATTGGATTTTCAGAAAATAAATCATTAGCTTCACGGTGTAACGGCACACAGTAGAAGAGGTAGAGGGAATCTAGTGTGCAGACACACCGTTTCCTACTTTCCACCGAGTTCTGGAGGCATTGCGTGGTGAGTGGCGGAACTCAACGCCGCGCTTCGCCTCGACACCAGAGCGAAGAAATGAAAATATAAATCTAAATAAACATTTCATTTCCTCGAGTGGAAATAGAACCCACAACCAGTCGATTTTACAGTCACACTTTGTGCCAATATGCCACGACTGGCCTCAATGGCCTTGATTCGCAGAATAAATAATAAAGATATTTTTGACATTTTTAAAGTGTTATTCCATACTTTGAAGGGTTCCAAGAGGCGCGGGATCACATCCCGCTATATAAAATTTTTTATACGGTTACCAAATAAATAATATGTTATATGTCATTTCTTCGCTCTAGTGTCAGAGCAAAGTGCGGGGTTGAATTTCTCCACAGAATTCTGAAGCTAAACAAAATAATAATTTGGATATTTTAATATAATAAGAAAATATATTCTTTCTCTCAATTCTTCTTCTCTCAAGTCTTTTCAATTTAGACAAGCACTAAAATTGTTTTTTAGCCATATCCGTAGGTACTGTATATATTTAAGTTCTATCGTTGGGGAGTAATTATTTATAAATGAGGTACTGTCGTTTCCAAATTATTTGTAATTTTACTTTATCAGTAATTATTAATGATTTATAATTATTTAACAATACCAAAAACCATATAAAAATAGAAATCGATACTTATTATACTTAGAATTTCCAAAAGATATATTTCTTATATGAAACGTCTCACTGAAATCCACATATTTGGTTAGCTTAGCTAAAAATACAATTACTATCTAAAATTCAAAAAATGGATATTGGATCGTGTAGATTAGTTATTCTCACACATTCAATTTTCTATTCCCAACGTAAATCAATATTTTTAAAGCATCTAGATAAAAAACACTTTAGATAGAGCCACAGCTTGCTCTATCGCCTTAAAAATAAATAAAAAATAAATCAGCTTCACGCTGTATCCCACACACAGCAGGGTAGGCAGAGGGAACCTAGTGTTAAGACACTCCGTTCCCCACTTTCTGCCGAATTCTGAGGGATTGCGTGTTGAGTGGCAGAACTCAACGCCGCGCTTTGCCTCGACATCAGAGCGAAGAAATGGAAATATAAATTTAAGTAAATATTTCATCTCCTCGAGTGGGGATCGAACCCACAACCAGTCGGTTTTACAGTCACACCTCGTGCCACTGCGCCACCACTGGCCTCATATTTTAAAGCATCAAGATAAAAACACTCTAGATAGAGCCACAGCTCTATCGCCTTAAAAATATGAAATATTATTCAACCAACAGTTGACTGAAACGATGTAGCTGCATACACGGCTTATTGCATATTAATACAGCATAAACTGATGCCAGAATATAGGCGTAATACGGGCAAAGCCAACATTTCTCATGACCAGAGTGAAAAGACCATACGATGTAATATTACGGTTTTGCGTTAGCTCCGTACACCAGTGTAGTGTGTTTTCATAAAACCTAGCGGAGTTCGCTTCACTCTCTGATCTTTTAATCTCTTAATTACATGAGCACGACGCCAGGATACCAAAATGTATATGGGAAACGGATGACTACCGACTCGACTCTTCAATTTAAATTATTATTTTCGTAGCTAAATCCGCCGCGTGTTTGGTATTCAGTTTCGTGATTGTGGCTTGATTGGTGTTTTGTTGATTTTTACAGAAATTAGATTTGTTTGTATTGAAAAATTAAAAATGTATATTTTACTGTATTTTTTTAACTAAATCATTTAATCAATATTTATGGTTAAATT
Source organism: Heliconius erato demophoon (assembly GCA_018249695.1). Lineage (NCBI taxonomy): Eukaryota > Metazoa > Arthropoda > Insecta > Lepidoptera > Nymphalidae > Heliconius > Heliconius erato. The sequence continues at coordinate 3,995 of DWQW01003043.1, forward strand.
CAGATCTATTGATATTATAACGTATAAAATTTAAAACAAAAATCAGGTTCACGTTGTTTCCCGCTCACAGCAGGGTAGGCAGAGGAAATCTATTGTTAAGATATTCTGTTCCTCACTTTCCGCCGAATTTCGGAGGCATTGCTTGTTAAGTGAAACGCCGCCCTTTGAGCTTGACACCACAGCGAAGAAATGAAAATAAGAAATTAAATAACTATTACATTTCCTCGAGTTGGGATCGAACCCACAACTAGTCGATTGTACAGTCACACTTTTTGACCCTCCGCCACGACTGGCATCAATTATATAGTATAAAAAATAGATAATGTATTTTCCAATAACTATGAACAAATTTTGATGCGATTCATATTGTATCCTGTACGCAGAGGCAACCTAAGACCGTTGTGTCCGTTTCCCATTAAGACACTTCCTTTCCCCACTTCCCGCTGAATTTACGAGGCATTGCGTGTTGAATGGCATAACTTAACGCCGCACAGTAACATAAATAGTAACAAATGATTTATTTTATTGATATCGTTTAATTCAACATAAAATTACAATATTTAACTGTAAAACCAGTTCGCGTAAGCTCACTGCATATACATTCCATATAGTAATGTTGGTTAAACCCACACAAAATACTCCAACTAAGTGCCTGCAACGTCGCCGCTCTATTCGTTTAGGATTTTTGCAAAATCATCTTCCTACGATTCCTCTCTGTTGGAAAGTTCTTTTTTCCTTTTCGACACGGAACGCTTCGTCGGTACATTTGAGCTTCTGAAACTATCGTTATGTGGATATAAGAAAAATATTCGTTTAAAATTCCGTTTGTTAAAGTGCTTTTGTTTTTTTATTTAATCTCAGTTGTGGTGCAGGTTCACAAGTGTGTGACTGTATACACGATTGGTTGTGGGTTCAATCCTCACTCGAAGGAATAAAATCTCTATATATAATAAAATATTTTGTCTGTACATTTAGTAATTTTGACTGAATTGGATATAGGGACACTTAAAAAGAATAATAGAATTTTTTGTCTGTCTGTCTATATGATTACATTTTTCTCTGAGAGTACTGAACTGATTTACGTAAATATTTCACCAATTGCTTTGTTTTAACTTAACATTTAAAGTTAGTTTCATCAAATTCGGTTCATTGAAAAAAAAGTTATCGTCATTGGAATGAACTAAAGGCATTAGTTTGCTTGCGAATGTTATATAGCAATCGCGCTGCTAAGATTATAAACAACAAATAAAGAACTGATAGCATATATGTAATATCTTCATCGATAAAATTTTAATCCCTACAAATATAAAATAATTAAACTGATATAATTTTGTATTAAACCTTATTAAGTTATGTTGCCCGTTTCACTTTTGCAGCAAAGAATGTAGAAGTTGTGAAATCAAAACTAAAGAAGTCGAGCGGAGCATTTTATACAACAATTTAGCGAAGGCTTTGTAGCATACTTGGTCAACTACTTTATCTTTCAAAGGACAAGTTACGTATGTATTTATACTAAGATATTTTTTTATTTTATACGGTTTTATTTAATTAATACTTGTTAAAAACGACGTTTTTTTCTCTTTTGACGACTAATTATTATTTTTTTATTAATATTTTGTATAGTTTTATAGGGTTCCGTTTTTTTTAAGGAAAAAGGAATCCTTATAAGATCACTTTGTTGCCCGTCCGTCTGTCTGTCAAGAGCCTTTATCTCAGGATCGCTCGAAGATATCGAGTTGAAATACGAACCATATATGTACCTAGATCTACAGCCCCATGATTTTTTGAAAAAAAAAACAATTTCTTAATTTACTTAAAAAAAAGAAGCCGTTTATGAAGCAAAAAATTTCTACACTATAAAGGGAATCAAAATTAATAGGGTACTGCCGGCTAACCTAGAATTATGGAATATAGCACCTAAGATCTACGCTATACTTTAGTACTAGTTTAGGAAAAAAACTGATAATTATACATTTGTGGTTAAATCCTAGGAAATAATATCCTTAAAAGGGGAACAAAATTTGGTATTAAAGTCGCAAATTTGAGAAAAACCTCCAATTTGAAATCCTGAATTTCAGAAAAAGTTGGAGTTTGTTCGGTTTTTTTAACGGCTTTATAGTATTCCGCACTTAGTAGGGTATGTAAAGGCAATCTAATGTTAAGACACTCCATACCCGTATACGTTAAGATGTTACACTCATGCCACCAGTTTTTTTTTGCTATTAAAAATATTTCTTAACAAAATAAGTATTCATATTTAACCAATGCATTGTTTAGTTGACTATACATTTATAAAAAGATTTAATTCAATTTACCAGTACAACGCAGATGCACAAGATTGATTTCTTAATATAGAAGATAAAATTAGTTACATAAAATTTTATCGTAAACGTCCGTCCTAACTGAAGACAAGGTGTTGAGGTGCGGAACCCTGAGTTACTCTTTCGTTTGTAAGCGGAGAGAAAAGAAAATATTTTGTTCTTACGAATGAGGTCTAACCTACAACCATTGTTTACTCATTCAGGCATTATTCCACTGCGCTACGATAACTCACAGCAAGAAAAATAATTCTTAGAAAAATTGTATATAAGTTATTATTTATTTATATTAAACTCTCTTATTGTACACCCATTTATATGTATAGAGGTAGATGATATATTGAAGAAAATCTTAAAAGCAACTTCGCTTGAAGAGGAATAAATCATAAATTGAATTACTTATATTTTCGAAGATAAAAGTGAAACAGCACTTAAGCTCTCCTTTTCAAGTGATGCAAAAAGTGACGAATCTATCGTAGATAAAGAGGTTATAAATATAAAAGAATACTATGGAAATATTGAATATTTTTCCTGCACGCTCTCGTACAGGATTTGACGGACGAAGAGAAAAATTGCATTGGAAGCATTTTTCAATACGATCGTGATTGCGCACTTGTTATAAAGTAAAAACAGCTTAATGGAAGAAAAGAATTTTAAGAATATAACTAATATCTTTTATTTTGTATAAAAAACATTATTTTTGTATGATGTGAATGTGCTATGTTTATTTTAGGCATTGGCACAAGGGTGTGATTGTAAACGCGACAGGTTGTGGATTCGATTCCCCGATTCCCCATTTGGAGAAATTCTACCAATAGAATACCAATAATGTCAGCTGTGCCACAATAGTGTTATTGCTTGTACTTTTTTTATATTAGTAATTGCAGAAATTCTTCGCTCTGGTGTCGAGAAATAAGCGCGGCGTTGAGTTCTGCCACTTAACACGCAATGCCTCCAGAATTCGGCAGAAAGTGGGGAACGGAGTGTCTTAACACTAGATTCCCTCTGCCTACCCTGCAGTGTGCGGGATACAGCGTGAAGCTATAAAAAACAAAGTAATTGCAAAAGGAACAGTTTTCTTCTTACTATTATCATTATAAAGCTAAATAACACAGCAAATCTTATCTTATATTCAATATAAATGATAAATAATCCATCCGTATCCATCTAAGGGCGGATATTAAAAAGGCTCACACCCGGGAGATAAAAGGAAATAAAATGATGTATTATGAAGTAAGTAATCGGTTGACAAAAGCCCGAATTTGTATTAAATAAATTATACTGTGACCAGTCGTGGCGCAGTGGCACAAGCATGTGACTGTAAACGCGACGGGTGTGGGTTCAATTCCACTCGGGGGAATTAATTGTTATTTATAAAATAAGACAAGTTCAACTCCACAACACTTGAAGCCACTCAAAACGCAATGCCTCATCCGGTAGAAAGTGGTAAACGAAGTGTCTTAACACTAAGTTCCTTCTGCCTATCTAGCTAAGCTAAAAAAAATATACTTACTATTATTATTTTTAAGACAACTAGGAATAAAAAATCAAGGTATCTAGACTAAATAAAAAAAATATTTTACACGAAAAATATGATGGGAAGTGCACGTATCGTACGATGTATCTAAAGCATTTTTGGTTTAACATGCATCTATTGTCTATTAAAAAATATGAATATTTATGTATGGGGATGATTTCGAAACTTACATTGTTTATATTATGGACGGACGCGTCGTGCTGACTGAATATGTAAATTTAGAATATACTAGGACTTTATGATGCATGCAGGGGAATTTCAGCTCTCAGCTCCACACTTTATCTCGCTTAGCTGGGTACCTAGACCGCCTAGAGTCAAAGCACTCCGTTTTGTGCTAAAAAAATAATAATAAATCAGGCTGCCTGAGGTGACTATAAAACCGACTGGTTGTGGGTTCGATCCCCACTCGAGGAGCTGAAATATTTACTTAAATTTATATTTCCATTTCTTCGCTCTGGTGTCGAGGCAAAGTTCGGCGTTGAGTTCTGTCACTTAACACGCAATGCCTCCAGAATTCGGCAGAAAGTGGGGAACGGAGTGTCTTTCTCTAGGTTCCCTCTGCCTACCCTGCTATGTGCAGGATACAGCGTGAGCCTGTTTTTTTGCTTTCAACTCAAATTCGAAAAACAGATCTAGCCAAGACTTATTTATAATCACACCTTTGTATTGATAATACAATCTTTGTTATAAGCGTTAAAATATATTTTTTATATTAATAAATTATTTTTTCTCATATCTAAATTAACTTTGTACATCATAATTCTTTTCTAACAAAAAATTATGATGTGAAAATTATAAAGTCGAAGCTAAATGCTTTATTAAATTTCGAGCGAAATTTTTTCTAAAGCTCAATTACATTTTAATAGACGTACTTGTTACTTACGCGGATGGCACTTAAGGTGTTGTTCGTAAAAGTAGGGCGTCCTTTCAGTGTAGTCATTACATAGTAAGTCGCGAGACACACTTTCTTAAAAGGGGTTGTATTTAAAAAATATTGAGGGTTGAAAAAAAAATAGGTTGGGGCCAGTCGTGGCGCTGGAACACGTGTGTGTGACTGTGAACACGATGAGTTGTAGAGTTCAATTTTCGGTCGAGAGAATGAAAAATTTTATATTTTTATTTTTGTGTCAACACAAAGGTGAAATCGATTCGGAGAATTCGGAGTGTGGAACGTGTCTTAATGAGAACGGAGTCTTTACCACAGACTGACTAGGTTCCTAGGTCCACTTACAGCCTGAAGCTACAACAATCTACCTTATGCTAGTTTGTTACTATTATTAGTAGCCTAAAAATAAACCCAAATTATATAGAATTTAACGAAACTAAACTTAGTTTTACTAACTTTTTACAAACTGAATAAAAAAATATAGTAATAAAGAATATGAAGCATGTTTAAATATGTTTGTTTCTTTTGAAGCAAACGCCTTTTTTGAGTATAAATCGCAAAATAATCGATATCTCGTATATAAAAGGTGCAGTGTTGTAAATTTCCATATTGAAAAGGACATTTAACATTTTTGAATGTATAATAAATTGGAGTGCGCGCCAAGACGTAGATCTAAATATATTTTATTATAAATATGATTTACGTCACACTAAGGAACGAGCGAGCTGTCCGTTGTTAAGTGATTTCACTGAATATAAAATTATATTCAGTCGTGCCCCAGGGGCACAAAATGTGACTGTAAGTTCGACTGGTTGTGGGTTCAATCTCCACTCGAGGAAATGAAATATTTATTTAAATTTACATTTCCATTTCTACGCTATGGTGTCGAGGCAATAGCGCGGCGTTGGGTTTCGCCACTCAATACGCAATGTAACACGCACAGTGTGAAGCTGATTTAATTTATTTTGATTTAATTTAAAAAAATGTATTAAATCTTTGTGGTTGTAAAATTTTAATTCAGTAAATCAACCCACTGGCAAATATTTTCTTTTGTTTTTCACACTCCGTTTCTATTAAGAAACTTGTGTTCTCTACTTTCTACCAATTTCTGAAGGTATTGACAAAACTTGACGTCGCGTTTTGCCTCGACAAGAGCTAGGAAATGAAAATATTAAATATTTCATTTCTTCGAGTGGGAATCGAACTCACAATCGTTTACAGTGGCACGCTTGTGCCCCTGCGCCAGAACTGGCCTCATAAGCATATAAGATAGTTATTAGTTATGATATTTTATAAGCCGATTTATTGCGGATATGTCAGCCGATATTCTAAGTTAGGATCAGTTTCTAGTATCTAAACTATCACTTCATTCTTAACTTTTAAGTTTAACCCATCGTTCACTTTGAGATATTAGTCAATTTCGTTAAAAAAGGCTGTCGTGGGTTGTGGCCGCGGCCCCAGAACGCGACGGTTGTAAGTACGATGCCCACTCAGAGAACTAAATATTTAATATTTTTATTTTCTCGCTTTGATACCGGGAGAATTCGGCGAAAAATGGGCAACAGTCTTAAAACTCAATCCCAGGTCCTCTCTGCCTACGCTGCTATGTACAGGATATAGCTTGGAATAAAAAAAATATATAAACATAAATTACATTTCTATATTTCTGTATGAAACTTAAGAACATTTCATGAAATAAATAATGAATTCTTGTATTAATCATACATTTTTGTTAAAATTCAAATGTAAACGAAAACTAAGCCCTCGCTATTGATGGCGGAAGTTGTTCTACTCTGCGATTGTTCAGCAAAATGAAGTCGAGATAAGCGTTGGCTCTATTGAGGAATCAGTTATGTCACGTTGTTCAAATATTGATTTGTGTGACTTGATGAGATCCATTGTTGGCGAGGCTTTTATTGTCAGATTTGCAGAATTAGTCTTCATACAAAATTAGATTTAAATAATAATCAAAATATTGTGTTTGTGAGAGTAAATGCTAGAAGTAAAATATTTATGTATCTTTTCTTGTGTGTTTTCAAGAGGAAACATAGTCTCCGTTCCTGACTTTCTTCCGAATTTTCGAGGCATTACGTATTGAGTGGCGGAACTCAATATCATAAACAGAAAATTATTATTAACAACTCATGGGGCCAGGCGTGGCGCAGGGGCACAAAGTGTGACTGTAAAATCGACTGGTTGTGGGTTCGATCCCCACTCGAGGAAATGAAATATTTATTTACATTTATATTTTCATTTCTTCGCTCTGGTGTTGAGGCAAAGCGCGCGTTTAGTTCCGCCACTCAATACGCAATGCTCCCAGTACTCGGCGGAAAGCGGGGAATGGAGTGTCTATGGGCGGGATACAGCGTGAAGCTGATTTGATTTGATTTTTGAACAACTCATTTCCCGAGCGGCAATCGAACCCACAACCGTCGCGTTACAGTCGCGCACTTATACGCTTGTGTCTATGCGCCACGATGACCCCAATTTCCTCTATGTATCTCATAGCGTTAAATAAAGTGTTATTTTAAATATTTAAACATTCATTAAAAAAAACTGTAATTTTGAATTTTATTAACACTCTAAAATAAATATATGGATTTTATGAAAAATCATTTGCACAGCTGACTCCAAAGCCTCGAGCCATATTTTTATTTGGAGACATAATATTTTTATTGGAACCAGTTCTCGTATGTACCCTGGCGAAATAAAAAATCTAATTTTCCATATATTGAGGTGGGTGCCCAAATGGAGGCAATATCGAAGTGCTGATTTGTCGGTCCACTGAATATTGGTCTGGCGTTGATTCAAATCTGTACGAATGCCGCACGCAGGGAAATTGACGTGGCTTAGCTCTCGTAGGTGGCACTTGGTGTATATCATTGCTAATTTTGTGGTTTCTTGTGCAAAAAATTGCCTTTTTATTAATATTTAGTATAATAGGAATTATATATTTAATTTTCTTTTTGCGTTTTTAGGGTTCCGTACCTTGTTAGGAAAAAACGGAACCCTTATAAGATCACTTTGTTGTCCGTCTGCCTGTCTGTCTGTAAAGAGCCTTTATCTCAAAAACGCTCGGAGATATCGAGTTGAAATTCAAACCATATACCTACTCAGATCTACAGCCCTATGATTTCCTAAAGAAAACGTAGTTTACATTTACCTAAAAAAATATATGGCCGTTTATATCACAAAAAAATGCATATTTCGACAATATCAAGGGAATCAAAATTCATATGGTACTTCCGGTTTACCTAGAATTATGAATTTTGGCAGCTAGCATCTACAAGTAGTACTAGTTCAGAAAAAAATACATTTGTTAAAACCTTAAAAAATTTGTTAAAAAGTTTGTTATTTGTTAAGCCTTAAACTTTTGTACGGATCCCTCGGTGGGCGAGCGCGATTCGCGCTTGTCCGGTTTTTATTGATGAAATTACCAAATTGAGGCCAGCTGTGACACATGGGTGTTTCTGTAAATGCTGCATTTACAGTTATGGGTTCGATTCCCTTCTACTCTGATGTCAAAGCAAAAGTGCGGCGTTAAGTCCCGCCACTCAACAAAACGCAATGCCTCTAGAATTCAGCGGAAAGAAATATGGTGGATTAACACTAGGTTCCCAGCCTACCGCTACATGCGGAATATAACGTGAAGAGTTTACTTATAATAACATTTGAAATTTATTTAAATTCAACATTTAGAAAGCATGTAAACCTTTTTATTTCTAAAGATTCAAAGATTTCTGTCTAGAGAATATACCTAAACGAAACGTGTACAGAAAAGTGACATTTTCTCGTAGTTAAAGTACAAAACAGTAGTCCAGGGCCGGTAACAAATGTCCTCATTAAAAAGGATAAAGCTAAAATTTAAAAAGGCGGTCGTTACTGGAGATTTTTTTTGTTCTAAAGCATATTCCTCCCTTGTCATTATTTTTTGCGTCATTTGCAACGGTAGATGACACTGAGGTATGTTGAGAATTAATCAGGATTACATACAAATGTTGGATTAGTGTGTGTTTATCATTATGTTAAGTTTACATTTCAACGTTGTGATGATACCTTAGGTATGGTACTTACCTACCTTGTATAGTACGAGTGGGTAATTGAGAAAGATATTGCCTGTGAAAGTCGCTAGTTCGTAGATAGTCTTAAATATTCTTTTTTGAAAGTAAACGCGATAATTATGAATTTAGTAAGATCAAGTGTCTCAAAAAATTTGGCGGAACGTAGCGAAGAGAGTGTCTTAACACTAGCTTCCCTTTGCTTACACTGCTAAATATAGTACAGCGCGAAGCTAAAAAAAATATACTTGACACTGCATATTTCTTTAAAAATAAAGTAAGAATTTCATTTTATTCACTAAACAAAGCTTTTTAAGTGTTTGATTTAACATTTATTGCGACGCTACATTAGGTATTTACATCGCGGAGACAGCACTTTGCAAACAATTCTGACCTTTTAGTTACAATAAAACGATCAAATGCGAAACGAACTCGCGTTCCGAGGGTTCCGTACCAAATTCAGGGTGTTAAAAGGGTACAATTTATAAAAGTTGGCAAACTTAAGTTTGCGGACGTCTGCACTCAATTTATATGAAATGAACTACAAATATAAGTTTGTAGTATTTTTTTAATGCCTTTAAATTATTACTTTTCTGATATTTTACTTTATTTGTACTGCTAATTTCATAATGGTAAGTTCACAAGAAGTATCTATAGGTTTTGATTACGCAGCGAATTTCATACTAAATGCACAACAATTTCATACAAATCGATGCACAAACGCTATATATCTTTTGATAACGTTGACTTAGAAGCTTGATTTTTTCTGTGCTAAAAGTAAACTATAGACCTAAATATTTGATATTAATTTCAAATCGATAAGCCCGCGCGATCGCGATAAATGTTTTTGACAGACGAAAAGACAGACAACAAAGTGATCCTGTAAGGGTTCCGATTTTCCTTCTGCGGTACGGAACCCCAAAAATGAACAAGAATATAAACTTAAATTATTCTACATAATGTAAGACGGTGTTGTCGTCTAAAGATTTCCATTAAATAAACGCGAGCATGCTGATTCATTACAATCATTAGAGCGCTCTAGAAATTGGGGATGGAAAATTATTAGTAATTTACGCTTACAATAAAATTAAACGGACGTTCTAATGGCCTATGTTACTTGGGAACAGGTGTTTTGATAGTAGCCCAATTTTTTACTATTTAGCAGTGTACTCACAATGTTGAATCTTTTTTTTTGGGCAATTTGTTCATCAGCTTCACGCTATATCCTGCCTATAGAAGGGTAGGCAAAGGGAACCTACTGTTAACACGTCGTCCCCTTAATTTCCGCGGGAGTTCGAGGCATTGCGTGTTGAGTATTTTATTTATCTTATGAAGAATAATGTCGAATTTGGTATCCGTGGAGTATTAGCTCGGACAATGGAGGCAACATTCATTTAAAGGGCCTCTTTATATCTGAACTTTGTTCACAAGTACTGGCTCACCCACAAGGTATAAGGAATTCGTGAAACGCCTAGTAGTTTCTTCTCATTTACTGATGCGATGCTGGTGATAGCTTGATGTAATAAGATTTTTTGCGTTGTGTTTGTTTATATGTTGATTGTCCATCTTCAATTCAAATTTTCTCACCTTCCTGTTTATTTAAAGATATTCTTTGATTCGATTACTTTGGTATACGTGTATAATTTATGAATGCAATTGTGGAATTGTATTAAGGTATCTATTTATTATCTTGTTAAATAATTAACAGTTTATTATTTTAGTTTTCAAAAAAAAAATGTCATTTACATGTTAGTACATATCAAAATTTATATTAGATAGGTTTTACAATAAATAATAATTAATATTTACATTGAATATAGGGTAGTATACAAAACTATTTATTATAAGTCAAAAAAAGAAATTGTTATACATACTTTCAAAGATTTTTTCTCTGGCTTATATTCTTATTTATTCAGGACTGACAAATACATGTTGTACCTTCAAGATTTTATTTACAAACGTGTAATATGTAAAAGTGTAACATCTCGTGAAATGGATTTTTTGCTTCTAAGACTGAATATATTTCTAATAATAAAGAAGTTAATATGAATAAAAATAAAGGTTAAAGTTAATTATAATAATAAATTTATAATATTCTTTAATTAGCAAACAAAAAATTATTACGTTCTGTTTAAACGTGTTTTATAAAGAAGTAATTTCAAATCTGTTATTAAAAAACTAAAAGAGGCTGTCTCGACAATAGATTCTTTTCTTTTTTCTTCTCGTTGACGTAGTAAAAAAAACTTATTTTTATTTAGTTTCATGCTATATTCTAAACATAGCAATATAGGCAGAGGGAACGTGGGAACGTTAATGTTAACACATTGCGTTCCCATTAATAAATTTCCGTTACCCACATTCCGTCGATTTCTGGAGACATTGCGTGTTAAATGTACTTCTATTGACATTCTTTTAAGTTTAAGTATATTCCTAAAAAGTATATTTATTAATAAAAAAACTGATTTTACACGGCCGTCGTGGGAGGCAGGAGCAAAAGTGTGTGGTTGTGGTTTTGACTCCAACTCGGGGAAATTAATTATTATTTCTTTCTTCGCTCCTGTACCAAAGAAAAGCGCGAAATTGAGTTCCGCCACTTAAGACGCAATACTTTGAAAATTCGGAAGTGAGAAACGAGGTGTTTTAACATTAGGTTCCCTACGCCTACCCTGCAATATGCGGGATATACGGTTATGCGGGTGAAGCTAAAAATATTTTCCTAGCCTGTATCCCGAAAAAAAAATCATTGAGAGTATAAAAAATGCAATTTTGTTTCAATTTATTGTTATAAAGAAAAAATTCTAATCTACAAGTACGCGTCGGATCCCCGATACCCGGTAGCGATTTAATCAAAGTCCGCCGTGATTGTATTAAAAAGTAATTTATTTTAGTTGGCGCGAAAGGCAATGGCATGCTCTGTTAATTACGAAAGTAATTAAAAACGTCGAATCTGTAATTAATCTCTTTTAAAATGGTGCATATATGTATGTATACTCTCCCATTGAACTTTTTAAGTATCTTTAAGAATCATTAAATTAGCTTCACGCTGTATCCCGCATATAGTAGTGTAAGCAGAGGGAACCTAGTGCTAAGACACACCGTGACCCCACATTCTGCCGAATTCTGGAGGCATTGCGTGTTGAGTGGCAGAACTCAACGCCGCGCTTGTCCTCGACACCAGAGCGAAGAAATGGAAATATAAATTTGAGTAAATATTTCATCTCCTCGAGTGAGGGTCGAACCCACAATCAGTCGGTTTACAGTCACACTTTGTGCCCCTGTGCCACGACTGGCCTCATCTGTAATTAATCTCTTTTAAAATGGTACATATGTAGTGAATATTATCTTTTAATAAAATTAATTCATAATTATAATAATTACTAAAACTATTTTATTCTATATTTACATTATATTCTTTCACTACATTTTATTTTCAAATTTACTTAAAACTAAACTGTTAATATTTATATTTATTTCTTTAAATTTCTTTCTTTCCTTCTGTGAGTGTGTAAAATTATTCTCTTTGTGTATCTTCTTTACTGTTAAATAAATTTGGACAATTATTCCACAATATTCTGGAACTTTAATTTCACTCCGTAATAAAAATATAAAATATTATTAAATAGTATATTTCACAAAAACCGCTATACATATATGTATGTATACTCTTCCATTGAACTTTTTAATTATCTTTAAGAATCATTGTTATTTTGAATCAATGCGTTGATTTATTATTTTATTTAAATGTATAAATAAGATGAACAGAAAGAAATAATTATAAGTAAGAAACTCATTTCGGATATTTTAATAATTGTGTCACTGAAAAATGCGTGATGATAATAAAAAATATTAAAATACCGGTCAAGTGCGAGTCGGATCAAGTGAAATATGAAATTAATTACATTTATAAATTTGTAATAGCTTTGTTAATATTATATATTTTTTTATTTATTTCTGTAAATGACTTTACTGGGTCTGGAATGCATCCTGAGTCTCTTTGTCCTTCTTCTTATTTGTGTCCCCACCTGTGCTTCAATTTGGGTTCTCTCTCTGCTGTAGACAGGACACTCACACAGTATGTGGGTCACGCTTTCTGTGATTCCCGGCTCACAGATACACGATGAGTTCCTTGCTCTTACACCTATGTAAGTATCGGGAACCTAGTGTTAAGAATTTACGTTCTCATGAGACAGACACTTTTCTGTTTCCCATTCTGCACCAAATTCTAGAGGAATTGCGTCTTAAGGTCGGGACAGAACGCCACGATGTCTCAATGGCACTAATCTTAACAATATTTGGATACACATAAATTAATAGTAAGGCGCTTTATACGAAATCATCTTTAACATGATTTTTATAAATTTTATTTAATTTTACAATTTACTACAAAAACAACTAAAAAGAATCTCCAGAATTTGGCAGAAAGTGGGGAACGAAGTGTCTTAACACTAGATTCCCTCTGCCTATCCTGCTGTGTGCGGGATACAGCGTGAAGCTGATTTATTTTACAACCAAAAACCAATTCCATTTTTGAACCTATATACTATATAACATATAATCTTCATATGGACCTACCGTGAAGCGTTCAGGTGTGTCCGCGCTGCCGCAACATTCCCATCAAATATGAAAGGAAAAACCATACCGGGCTCGTTTAATAACGTTAGGAAAATGTTTACTACTTTCATGTTTTAAATTTTAAAACCTCTACCTGGACTAAAGCTACGTCGTATTCGTTGAATATTATCTGATTTTTGATGGTCACTGAAAAGTTAGTATCCTTATTTTTCTACATAATATTTGAAAAATAGCAGTTTTTGTTTATGTTTTGGATATATCTGACAAATCATATACAAAATCGGTATACAGTTAAAAAAACATGTTTGGTATGTATTGCTAGAAAATTATCAAAAAAATCAAAAATCAAGTAGGCCAGTCGTGGCGCAACAGTACAAAGTGTGACTATAGAACCGACTGATTGTGGGTTCGATCCCTACTCGGGGAGATGAAATATTAACTTTTCCATTACTTCACTCTAGTGTCGAGGCTAAGCGTGGTGTTCAGTTCTGCCACTCAACACGCAATGCCTGCAAAATACGGCAGAAAGTGGGGAACGGAGTGTCTTAACACTAGGTTCCCTCTGCCTTCCCTGCAGTGTGTGGGATACAGTGTGAAGCTGATTTATTTTATTTATTTAAATAGTTTTAATAATACAAAAATGACACAAAACATTTCCAGTCAGTAATTATTCGTCAAGGAAAGTAGATTAAAACTTAAATCAAGATTGCACTTGGAAGTTGGAAGTTCTTAATGGAATTTGCTAAAGAGCGGGCTAGTTTAGAGGTATTTCTATATTCTTCCCTAATTAATAAATAGATGTAGTTGAGACAATTACAAGGAAATCTAAGTGAAGAACTTCGTTACTTATAGTTAAATAAATTTAATTATTATAGTTTGGTTATAATGACGAAAAAATGTAAAGTGACTAAATGTAATAAAAACCAATGTGTAATCGGACTCGCCCACCGTATGTGCAAAGTTCCGTTTTGTACAAAAATTGGCGGTCTCGAGCTTTTTCTGAAATTCAAGCTTAGCTGAGCTAGAGCCCTTTCATCTGATATCTAACTTGGACTAGCGGCTTTAATACCAAATTTTGCCAAATTTCCTTTATTGTGTTAAAATACGCGTTTTTGCGACATAAACGGCCATTTATTTTTTTTAGTAGTTGTAGAAATACGTTTTTTTTCAGGAAATTATCGGCCGTAGACCTGAGTCTCACGTTCAACTCGATCTCTCCAAGCGTTCCTCAGATAAATGAATGATCTTGACAGACAGACAGACGGACGGACGGACAACAAAGTGATCTTATAACGGTTTCCTTATTCTTTAAGACCCCTTAAGGAATAATATGGCACCCTAAAAATCGATGTGGTCCAAAAAGTTTCCGTACCAATTTCAAGATTAAAAGTTGACAATCTTTAATTCGGGCACTCATGTTGTATGACATCAATTAAAAAAAATTCTAATACTAGTTTTAATCTATAAAATACATATATATTAAACTTTGTTTTTTTTTTTAATTTTGTAGTCACTTTGTGTCAAATTTCAAAACTGTATGTCCACGGGAAATACCGTCATTCATATGAAACAAAAATATCTAAAAATATAAACAAAAAATTCCAATTATTGTCATTCGATTTTAAAGCTGGCTACACAAAACTTTTATCAGGCCCGCGACAACCTATTAGTTTGTTGTTGTTTAAAAATGTTTACATAGATATTGCTTTTTAATTTCTGTACTGTATTTTTCACAGCAATATCAATACATATATGTTTTGAATATTTGACACCATCATGGCTCAGATGTTAGCATGATGATGTTGTGATTATTTGAACTTTGGGATTGTGAGTTTATCAAGTGCGGCGCAGTCTTAGAATCTGTCAGCCACTAAGAGTTGATTTTTTTAGGATGTTAAGTGTACTACTGTAGTACTGTAGTAGGCGACTATATGTATATTCCGCATTCAATCTAATTTACATTTTTTATTAGTAATGAGAGAGAAAGAACATATTTATGGGCACGATCATACGTGGCCACGTCGGTCAAAACGGTTATGGGCTATGTAGGATAGAAGTGCCTTGCCATTTCAGTCCCTTGAGTGAGACTCCTTGCAATTTTAAAGAAGTGCTGGTTGGATGACGAGATGCGGGACATGATAGACAGTAGACTAATCACTGAGAACGTTAAAGAAACAAACCATGGTTCAGTTTTTAATTTTCCCGCCTATTTTGGCCAAATTTAGCAATATTAAATATTAATCAATTTTTCAAGCTACTTAACCACTATAACTGGCCTCAACTATAACTTTTATATATAATGTGTATAAAGAATATAGAATAACTTCCCTTCAAGTCCATCCGTGTGGTAGTAAAAATGATAATAAAATAGTTAATCGCTTAAAAGTGACATTCGCACAACATTTCGAAGCGATCTTGTTTTATACTAGGTAGTTAGTAATTTAAAATATAGAATGGCGGTTGCAATGGTTTTATATCGTATAAAAATGTATATATACATTTTTAAATGGGAAACGGAATTTCTTAACACTAAGTTCCTCCTGCTGTGTGCGGGATACAGCGTGAAATAGATTTTTATAATAAACAGAATATTCTTGATGTTATAGTGGATTAATGTTGTAAATATACTTATTCATGATGTCATCTTTTATTTATATTTTTCAGCTTTACTGTATCCCGCATCATATCTCATATAAAGGTAGGCAGACGGAGTTTAGTGTTATGACACTCTGCAACTCATTTTCCACCGAATTCTTAAGGCATTGCGTGTTCAGTGGCAAAATTCAAAGCTGCGCTCTGCCTCGACACTACACCAAAGAAATTTCCTCGAGTGGGAATTGTACCCCAACTTGTTGCGTTACGGTCACACGCACCACAACTGACCTCCTGCTGTTATAATAAACTCGCTGTCATAGTAGCTTATACTGTACCCGGGTTACCTAATGTAGCGTTAAAGGATATTTCTCTATATTACTTAGAAAACGAAAGGTGAACTAGTATGTAGTTATTATAGATTTAGTTTTCTTGTTAGTTTAAAACGTTCAATTGAATAAAAAGAGCGCAACGTAGCTAGTAACGTAATTCGTCACAATCGGAATTGTAACAATTCTCTCGGGACAGCTTTGAGAAAAATTGTCGCTAACGAGCTTGTGCCCACCTCCGACCACCCCCAAATCCCCCCCAAGCCCCCCTTTTCGTAGCACTTTAAAAACCCTTTTGCGATTTTCCGCGCCGAGGAATTACTTATCAAGAAAAAGTGAAGGGAACATTAATCCATTGTCTAACTTTTTTAATAATTCGAGTTTATGAACAGATTAAAAATATATATTAATATTAGGTATAGACAACATAGACCCAACAGAAATGCTTTGTTCAAATGTTATATTTAATCAATGATATTTCTAGGTCAGTAAAAAATAAAATGCAATGCTTTTTACTTTTGTCATATATTTTTTTGCGAAAAGTGAAGAAAGGAATGTCTTTACAGATTCTATCTATTTTTTTATACTTTGCTATATGTGAGAAGACTCGTCAATCTAAAATAAGGTTTTAATAGAAATGTCCTCAGTTTTAAAAAATAAAAAAAATGATGAGAGACACTGATAACATAGCATATTTTATCTGAAAACAATTTATATTAGAGCAAAACTAGAGCGAGTCTATTTATAAAATAAAACAAAACAAAATAAACAATATTATGAAATCTCCAGTACATTCAGTTGATCCACTCCAAGATTGTTTACTGATGTGTAAAGTATTCATTCGTTCATTCATTCATTCCACTTCTATATCCAATACTATGTGATATTTATAAAGAAATACAAGTATCGGGCGAGTGGTGTCCTCTTTATCCACGATTCGGTCCCATTAGCAATTTTCCGATCAAATGGTCCACTGGGTTATTTGATAAGGATCTGTATATAACTTTGTTTTATTTTCATCTATGATTATGTGCTTTTATAAGGAATAGAGAGAGTCTTATTTAAGGTTTAGTCGAATTTGATTATATTATAAAAAAAAATCAGCTTCACGCTGTATCCCGCACACAGCAGGGTGGGTAGGCAGAGGGAACCTAGTGTTCATACACTCCGTTCCACTTTCCGCCGAGTTCGGGAGGTATTGCATGTTGAGTGGCGGAACTCAACGCCGCGCTTTGCCTCGGCACCAGGGTGAAGAGATGAAAATATAAATGTAAATAAATATTTTATTTCCTCAAGTGTGAATCGAACCCACAACCAGTCGATTTTACAGTCACATTTTGTGCCCCTGGGCTACGACTGGCCTCTATATCTGATTATATTATGTTTTTTGTATATATATTTTTAAAATTTATTATTTATCCCTCAAGGAGAAAAGTAAGGAGAAGGAAGGGAAGGGAAGTAAAATATTAATTAGATTTAGATTTTGAAGCCTAAGATTTTCTTTCTGCGCGGAGCTGCCTTATGGGAAATTCGGTAATTACGCAGCAAGAGTTGCGACCGGAAAGCTAGCTGTATTATACAGTTACTTAATTTGGATTGATTTTTTGGCATTGAGAATCAAGATACTAAGTCCTTAATTTTTTTCGAAAGAGCCGAATACATAACCAAGAATATGTGAATGATGGAATAATTTAACATATTAATATGGTGCAGGGGCACTAATGTGTGACTGTAAACACGACAGGTTGTGGGTTTGATTTCCACTCGGGAAAATGAAATATTTAATATTTTAATTTTTTTGCTCTGGTGTTGAGGCAAAGCGCGGCGTTGAGTTCCGCCACTCAACACGCAATGCCTCCAAAATTCTCCAAAAAAAAAAAGAAAAAATAAACAAATGTAAACACACTCTTAGTATTTTTATAATAGAACAGTATGCCAAAGTTTCGTAAGTCATTCTTAAATAAGTCAGATGGAAAATTGACGTTTATTCTCTGAAAGAAGTTGTCAACGCAATTATACTTGGACGATTTCATAAAAAAATTTTTGACAACACGAAAATAATATGTTCCAGCCCATTCTATTTCCATTTTCAATTTAATTTAATGAAACAATTCCATTATGGTAAAAGTATGACTGTAAAAGCGACAGGTTGAGGGTTCGATTCCCTTTCGAAAAAATGAAATATTTCAAATTTCCGTTTTTTTTCATTTGGTGTCGAGCGCAAAACGCGGTGTTGAGTTCCGCGACTCAACACGCAACGCCTCCAGAATTTGGTATAAAATGGGAAACGAATGTTTTAACCCTCTGTAGGCAGAGGGAACCTAATGTTAACAACTCCGCAAATTAATGCTTATTAATATGAGGGAACCTCAAACTGTCGCCTTTACAATCATACGCTTATGCCCCTCGGCCACGGCTGGCCTCAACTATAACTTAAACTATTCATTTGGTTTATTGTCAGTAGGAGGTTGTTTTAAGTAAATAATATATTTTATATGTACCTACATTAAATAGTTTTTTTAGTAAATAAATTCAATTGATTAACGTCAAATATTTTATAAAATTAGTTATATCTCATTAAATTAAATTTATAAAACTTGATATTAAACAAAAAAACTTTGAATTTGGATATCCTTGATAGTGTCAAAATACGCATTTTTTGCGACACAAACGGCCATCTTTTTTTTTAAAGTAAATATAGAAAATTTTATTTTTGAAAAATCATGCGGCCGTAGATCTGATATCTGTATATGGTTTGAATTTCAACTCAATATCTCCAAGCGTTCCGGACGGACGAGCAGACAAACAGACAGACGGACAACAAAGTGATCTTATAAATTTCTTTTTTTAATTTTTCTTAAAAGGTACGGAACCCTAAAAATTTACATTATTATATCAAAATGTTATATTTGTAGATACTTGTCATATCCAATTATCTTTACAGATCTAATAAACCAATTATTAACAAACATATATTAATTAAAGTTACCGAAAGAAGAGATTACTGGCAACTTACATAATGACCACAGGATTAACCAACTAAGTTGTAAAGGTACCATTATGGTGAAAGCTCAACTTTCCACTCGATGGTAATTGTAATCGGCCACTTTGCTTCCATTAGAGGGATGCTCGGTAATGGCTGGACCGCACTTTGTTCCAGTCACGGCCCGACGCGGATTGGCTTTGTCAATATACACAATATTAGCCCTGTCAGATGTATGTTTGTATGTACAGAACGGTCGTGGAACGAATTTCCTGTCAATAGAATTGATTTGAAGGTTTTTGGGTGTACTGGGGGCTGGTCTTATATTTAATATTCATTCTGTGCTTGAAGAAATGGTGGAAAATGAGATAATTGATTTAATTTTACTAAATATAGAGGCCAGTCGTAGATCAGGGTTCGATTCCCACTCGGAAGAGTCAAATATTTATTATTTTCATTTTCTCGCACTGGTAACTAGGCATTGTGTAGCGTTGAGCTTCGCCTTTCAACACATTCCGTAAAAAATTGGATGTTTTGAGCTTTTTCTGAAATTCAGTCTTAGCTTAGCCAGGGCCCTTTTATTTGATTACTCACTTGAACTAGCTACTATAATATCAAATTTTATCCTCTTTTTAAGGCTATTATTTTCTAGGATTTAAACACAAATGTATAGTTTTATCGTATATATATCCTATAGATTTTTTCCTATTATATTATGGCCGGTCGTGGCGCAGCGGCACGAAGTGTGACTGCAAAACCGACCGGTTGTGGGTTCGATCCCCACTCGAGGAGATGAAATATTTACTTAAATTTATATTTCCATTTCTTCGCTCTGGTGTCGAGGTTAAGCGCGGCGTTGAGTTCTGCCAC
>DWQW01003044.1:0-24134 GCA_018249695.1 Heliconius erato demophoon
ATATATATATATATATATATATATATATATATATATATATATATATATATATATATATATATATATATATATATGTATGTATATATATATATATATATATATATATATATATATAATATGTATAACTGAGTGAGGGACAGACAACGTACAGACGACACTAATGAGCTTAAGTACATTCGGGTTAGGGAATAGGGAGCTAAGAGAGGATTTTCCGTCATTTCCACGGGATAGAACTGGATATTCTATTTTAAAGTTCGCCCAAGTCCATCGTCACTGGTGACGACTGATGGGTCAAATACTATTTTAGTTTTCTTTTAATTTCTACTTGTTTATTCATCCTTTACTAATCGATATGAGAATAAATATAAATCGGACAAATATAATAGAGTTTGATTCAATATACAAAATTTTAATATAAAAACTAAGTAGTACATCGGTAAAATTTAAATTTTATATTTATCGGAGATCTTAACAATAAGTTCTCAGGTTCCCTCTGCACTCGCACACAGCAGTGTAGGCAGATGGAATCTAGTATTGAGACAGTTCCCCCATTTCCCGCTGAACTCTGGAGACATTGCGTGTTGAGTGGCGGAACTCAACGCCGCGCTTTGCCATAACCGACGTGAAAATATGAAATATTTCAGACTCGCTACTGTGAATCGGACACACAACCTGTCACGTTTACAGTCTTATCCCTTTGCGCCACGACTGGTCTTCTTTCAGCATATTATATTTTAAAATTCAACTTAATTAAAATCAATACTAACATTAAATACGCACTCAGGACCGATCAATTGCAATTGCACAATATCGTTCGATTATAATAACAGTTTATTATTAATAATGATATTATTACGCGGCCATAAAGGAAATCGTGGCTGTTGTGATTAGCTTATCGCGCTCCGGTCGTTCACTAGAGTGATTTGTGCTTTCTATAATGCTATAAGATAGCTTGCATTTTTTTTAATATGTATAAAGATCGTAAATTAATTATTTGTTATAAGGAAGGCCTGTTATAGCAGTCGTGGCGCAGGGGCACAAAGTACGACTGTAGGTAAACGTGGCAGGTTGTAGGTTTGATTGCAACTCGAAGCAAATAAGCATTTAATATTTCCATTTTTTTCCTCTGGTTTTGAGGGAAAGCGAAGTGTTGAGTTCCGCCACTCCATACGTAATGTCTTTAGAGTACGGGGAAAAATGGGGAACGTAATGTCTTAAAACTAGGTTTCCCCTGCTTATCCTCTTGAGTGCGGGATGCAGCTTAACGTTAAAAAAAGATGATATACTAGTTATATGTAGCTAGTATTTTTAATAGTATCTTTATGTTTGCAATGGAAAGAAAAAAGTTAAAGAGAGTTGATTAAAAGTCATTACGTGGAAAGCAATCATTTTAAGGAAGTTTATTGTAGCCCAATTATATATATATATTTTTTGTGTATAATAATTTTTTTTGTGTATAATTACATAGGAAGCACCAACTTTTAGAAAAAACAAAAAAATCACACAAAACACTCAGTCGAATTCAAACAACAGTCGAATTGAGAACTTCCTCCTTTTACTGAAGTCGGTTGAAAATGAGATTTAATTTAATTTTCAGAGCTTTGCGAAGAGTGGGCTTTAGCAGAATGTGAAGGTGAGGGTTGGTGGCGAGAAGCTCGTGAGAGTAGAGGAAGTTGGGAAGTACGGTACGCGGGCGTCGCGCCGGTGGAGCGGGCGGCGTCAGCACCCGCTACCGCACTGGCTGTGCGATCTGCTTTACATACAGCTAAGAGTAAGTACAATTAAATTATTTATAAATAGAGATAACTGTATAAATTCTTATTTATAAAAGAATATGGCTTAATATAAAGTAACTAAAGTACTCTACTGCTAACTAAAACACTTGCATTACCCACTTTCTCGAAGCATTTCGCGGTGAGTGGCGTAATTTAACTCCGTGCTTTGCCTCGTTGCTGTTCGGGCGAGATAATTAAAATATTAAATATTTCATTTTCTCGAGTGGGAATAGAACCCGTAAACCTGTAAGAACCTGTAATCATATCCTGCGCCGCGACTAGCCTAAAGACATTATTTTTTAAATTTTACCTTGTAAACTAAATTAAATGTTTTAACACTACTGTCTCAATACTGCTACATGTGAGAGATGATCAGCTTTCCTTTCTTAGAGTGTGTAAAAGTTGTATTAATTTTGCTCAAATCCAGCTGATACAGTACAAAAACTTAAAGTTAAAGTTTTCGCTTTTAAACGAAACAAGTTTAAACGTTTGAAACGTAAACTTTTTATTGTATTTTATATATTTAAATCAATATAAAAAAACAACCAAAGCATATTACGTACATTATCCTTTGATATTTTATTTTTTTCTTTGATATAATACTCTATCATGCTTTTTTCAGCATTGAACAAGAAGTTGCAGAGGGTGAACTTGGATATAAGCGCGAGAGGAATATTAGTTAGCGATGCGGAAACTAATGAAAACGTCCTCAGCGTTTCGATTTACGAGTAAGTATTCTCTATTTTTTTGGCTTCACGCATGTAGCGGGATAGGCAGAGGGAGCCTAGTGTTAAGACACTCCGCTTCCAACTTTATTTTTTACCGCCGAATTATTGAGCCATTGCGCATTTAGTCTACACCAGAACGAAAAAAAGAAAACATTAAATATTTCAATTCGTAAAGTTGAAATCGAACCCACGACCTGCCGCGTTTACAGTAACACGCCCCTGCGCCTGACTGGTGAATAAAAAATTAAAATTAATAAAAAATATCATCAATATTTGTCCATATTATTTTATTCCGTCGTTGCAACAAAATATACAATAGATACCATCGTGGTACTGTGGGGTAACATCGGATTGTTAACATGAATATTGTGAGTTTGATTACCACATATATTTTTTGTTGTTTCATTTTAATAAGATAAAAATACAGCGTTGAGTTTCGCCATAGTCTCTGCCTATTCTGCTGTATACAACATAAAGAAAAATACAATGTTGTATAAATATTGATTGTTTTATTTGAGTATTATAGATACGAATCTATTATGGACATAAAATAATAAAAATATTTTTGTACTTCATAAATAAATCTGTTTATATATAGAGAAACCAGAAGAAGATATTTTTTTATGTAAACATAGAAAAATCATCGACTTCTTTATCTGCTTCTGACCTGCAAGTCGGAGCTTACATTTAATGTTGTGACAAAAGATATATGTCAATAAATTTACTTGATACGTCGTTACTATTTGTATAATAAAAAAAAAAATTAATAAATTAAATCAATGGCAAGATTGATTTCTATTAAAATAATTAAGGATCCCTCAGGATCAAAATCCTTCCTTTATTTGACCGAATATATAGAGACCGAGATATTTTAATAGATTTTCGAGAGATTTCGTTGTTATAGTTATATTAGTGAGAAAAAATTACCTCTAAACCTATTCCCTGGTCAGTTCATTGGTAATTTGCTTTGATATTATTATTTTTAGAGATATTTTGTTCCTATAAAACTGTAAATTCTCTCAGTATTACACATTAGGCTTCTATAGTAAAGTACGCCTGGCTTAGATGACCACCAAAATGTGAATGGAGTCTTGCTTCAGGTAGTTTTATCTCTTGTGATGCAAATAAAATATGTTTATTTTAATTTAGATATATAAACGTGATTAAATTGAGTTATTAATAATGTCCTATTAATAGTTAGTTAGTTATATCGAATAACTTACGTATGAACAAGTTATTTTAAGGGACAATAACGATTACTGTCATAATTAACATAAATGATAATATTAATTTATAATCATTTAAAGGATCTATTTTGAACGCATAAATCATGATTTATAAATTTATGGAAAATATATTTGATTTTGTTTTTAAAAATTAATATTTTTATCGCGCGTTGAGTTGAGCGGCGTTGAGTTCTGCCACTCAACATAGTTCAGACACTCCGTTCCCCACTTTCCGCCGAGTTCTGGAGGCATTGCGTAGTGAGTGTCGGAACTCAACGTCGCGTTTTGCCTCGAGACCAGAGTGAAGAAAAGAAAATATAAATGTAAATAAATATGTCCTTTCCTCAAGTAGGGATCGAACCTACAACCAGTCGATTTTACAGTCAAACTTTGTGCCTCAGCGCCTCCAGTTTTACAATTAGAAAAATATTTTTAAATTGATAATTATTTTTAACTGGTTGGTTTGTTTATATAAACATTTGTGTTACCAGCGACATATTTTTACATTCGTATAAAATAAGGGATAAATAAATCTTGTAGAAGGCATTTTTTTTATTTAGGCGATTTTGGTTTTTCAGGCATTTTGTTTTTGACACAGAATGTTAAAGATTAATACTTAGTTTATAAATGCTTTTATTTCCTACGTTATTTATTGTTCTTATCTTATTTTTTTATTTATTATCTTAATATTAGATATATAATTTGTGCTTGTATAGACATAATAAATAAATATATTTTTTTTTCTAGGATCTCATACTGCTCTGCGGACGCGGCCAACGCGCGAGTCTTCGCGGTGGTGGAAGGCAAGAACATGGGTGGAGATGAGGCACATGTTGTACACGTGTTTGTTTGTTCGCGAAGAAAACAAGCGCGCGCCCTTGCTTTATCCCTCGCACACTCCTTTAACGACGCCTATCAGGTAAGAACAGTTGCAATTTAATTTGGAAAGTTATTCTTCTATCTATCTATCAGATTCACGTTGTATCCCGCAGATTGCAGGTTAAGCAGAACGTACGAACTTAGTGTTAAGAGACTCCATGTCTCACTTTACGCTGATTTCTGGAGGCATTACCTGTTGAATGGCGGAACTGAACGAAATTTTAAGCATTTACAACCCCGAGCGGCATTCCTCCCTGTGCCACGACGGCTCCAAACTTACAAATTATACCTACATTAATTATGTATTTTTTATTTTTTTTAAGTAATTTATATATATTTTAAGTGTTTAACAGCTTCTTTGAAACTATTATCTCTCCTTTGTTCATTTCAGGCTTGGCAAGCAAATGAAGCTGCTTCGTTAAAATCGAATGGCAAGCGCCTAGTAGCCCCTTGGGTAAGTTACCATACTACGTCTTTCATATAATATTTATATCTCGATAGTCTCTATACATCTAGATACATATGTATATCTTCGTAATTTTCGTATTATATTATATAGGGTGGAAGTGTCAGCACCACTTTAAATGAAACCATAGTTTTAACTACTCCATAAAAGCCTAACACAATTATTATTACTTTTTTTTCCAAAAATATGAAAAAGTGATTTTTTCAAACAAAATAAATAATTAAACTATTGTTGTAATATAAAACGCCATTTGTCAAGAACGACGTGCGCACACATAAAACTATCAAAGGGAAATCGCCGCATACGCCTCATTATTAACCTTCAGTAGTATTTTTGTAGTACCTAGTAGAAATACAAGTATGGATAAACATCGTGAAATTAAAAAAAAAAACCTACGTCTAAACTGTTGAGGTATCTTGATTTATTTATTTACGTATGGGTTTAAAATATTTTATCCTATATGCTGCTCCCGTAAAAGGAGCGCTGACACTTCCACCCTGTATATTCTCTTAAACTAAACGAATAATAACCTGTTTGGTTTATCTTCATTATGGTAATTGTCACTTTATAATATTAATCTGTACAACAAGCAGGTGCATTTTCCGGATGAATCTGAAGAGGAAACTGATAGTGAGCAATGGCTTGCCCCAGCGCCGCTGGTCACATTCGCTTAAAATATTTTATATTATAAGTTATTATTATATTATATTATAGGTTTATGTATCAAAATACAAATAATTTAGTAATTAGTTTAAATTGAATGTATCTGTTTTATGGTGTAATGCTTTCATTTTTCTGAAAATAGGTATATATATCCAAGTGACAGTTTTAAAGCTGTTCAAAAAAAAGTGTTAACGTTCTAAATATTAATTATAATATTGCTCAATTTTTTTTATTGTAGTGATGTAAGTTTAAAAATTAATTACATTTATAATAAATAATGAGGCTTTACTGTAATATATTTGTTTGTTGATTTGAAAAAAAAATATAACATAAATAATGAAGGTTACGGTTATTTTTTTTTTACACAGAAGCGAAAAGTAATGAAAAAATATATATAAATATTTTCAATATTTTAAGTAAAAAATGACAACCTTCTATGTCTTGAACTGTGTTATCGTTACTCGAAAATTAATCTAAAATATTTTTTTAATCCTTTTTTATATATGTATATATAAAGATTATGGATATGAAGAAATTTAATATATACATATATATGTACATACTACGTGTACGTATATAATGGATATGACTTGTATACGAATAATTTATTTAGAATTTTGCAACAGATTGATGATTTTTTAATTTTATTTTCATATGAATATGTTTTATTTACAGTTTTTAGACTTAGTTTACAATACTCAAATAAAAAATAAATTTTAGTTAATAAGTATTAGGCTTTATAGCGTATATAAGTTATGACTGTTACAATAATAATAAATTAGTACCTACGATAATAATGCCTTGTTATAATAATATTAAATCTTTACAAATCATGTATTAAGAATTTATAAAGTTTACAAATAAAAATATAAAATAATAAAAATATATATATATAAATTTGTTTTTCATTTTACAGTTGTTTTTTCTTTTACTATTCGAAGATACCTACCTACTACCTACTCAAATTTAAAAAAATGTCAGTGCTATTGTAAATGTGCTTTCGTGTGACAAATTTGTAGATATAAAAGTATAAAATTAACAATCTGCGTAAAATTAAAGAAAAAATTGACTAAAATACATTAATTTATTAAGTATATTTTATATGAAATAAAATAATAAAATAATAACCAATCTAAGTTTGACCCAACCGACACTCCTTATAAAGCTGAAGCCTCCTTCTTCCGAAAGGAGTGAGATGGAGTGGCTCCGAGCAGGACGCGCCGTGGTGATTGATCATCATGTAGTCGTAGCAGTCCGTTACACCGTCTTCATTGCAGTCCTGGAAAGTGTAAAAAAAAGATTCATAATACATTTTATGTAATTTTTGTTTTTTACAGCTATTTTAAGAAATTGTTATTTGAATTTGAGAACAAGCAGCGTAAAAATAAAGTTCGTGGCTTTATTTTTAAACATTTTTAAAGTTATTCCACACTTAGGAAAGAAAAATATTTATTTAGAAAACGTATAAAAAAATTAACGTAGCGGGACTCGAACCCGCGCCTCCTGGAAACCGAATGGTCGGTTCTGGCTTTATTTTTTCGCAGAAGAACTTTAAATTTTCTTATAATATTGAGTTTGAAATAGAAGAACTTTCGTTTGTTTCGGTAAATATAATACTTTTCTTTTTTTACTGAAATTACCTTACTAATTAATGTCGTCAAATTATTTATGTCCAATTTTTATTATCTCGCATAGTTTATTTGAATTTTGAACTTTAAGTTCACATTCAATCAAGTTTTGACTACATTATATTGGCGACATAGTTTACCTTTCCGAATTTCGCCATGTAGTTTTCAACAACTCTTCTTGCACAGTAATATTCTCTAGCGCAGTCTTCATAAGCTAAAACATTAAGATATATTTTTGGTATATTTTATTTATTACTAAGATTATTCTCAATTTTTTTTTACTATAATATTAGTCGCTAAAAAATATGTTAAGCAACATACAAATATGATAAAATAGTTTACTATTAAACTAATATTTAAAATATAACCTACTATGTTATTCTTATATAATTATTTCTATTAAAAAATAATTGTTTTTCATAAAAAATAAAGTGATGATGTTTAGCAGTTAGCTACACTATACTATAACACTAAGTATTCGTACCTTCTCTCCTCTCTGGGTTATCTTCAGGCAGCGTTGGCTTTCCAGCATCTATCCAGTATAACCTGGAAATATAAAAGGGTCCACAGTATCCACCTGAACAACCGTGTGATAGGTCACACCCAGCAACATGACATAGGCAGCGTAAGCAGGAATCATTTAAGTTTGAAACGTGGATACCTGAAAATTGAAAAATTAAAAGATCTATTTCAAAAAAATGTATTTTTTGTCCATTAATCAAGAAGTCTTACAATGTAGTTGTGAATTAATGCTCACCGAGGCTCTTGGGTTCTATTCTCGCTCGGGGATTGTTAATATTTATGCTATATAATTATTAAAGAAAAATATAATTAAAAGCTCCGAATCGGTCAGAGGGAACCTTGTGTTAAGTGGTGGAACTCAACGCCGCACTTTGCCTCGACAGCAGATCAAAGAAATGGAAATATAAATATAAATAAATATTTTATTTCCTTCAGTGGGGATCGAATCCACAACTAGTCACGTTTACACTCATACTTAGTGTACCTGCGCCACGACTGGCTTCTCAAATATACATATGTTACAAATATTGCTAGAAATCAACAATTAACTTTAGAATAAAAAAAATCGTAGTTTAAAAGCCAATAAAAAATATTCAACATTTAAATAAAAAAATACATACCTGTTACATTTTCTAAACATAAACCACAAATAAAAACAACAAAAACTATTTTCAAAAACATTTCTCTATATAAATAATGTATGTAGAGACTTTCTTCACACGCTATTTAGCTTAGAATGCTGCTTACAAGCAAATATGACGAGAGATGACATAATATATAGACAAAAACTTATAATAAAATACGTGTGGGCTCTCAAACGGATGTAAATATAATTGCAAAAACCCACAGTAAACTTCGATACTCGACTGTGGATCACGTACGAGCTGATTAGTTCTTACTTTGCGATATAAATTACTTTGTGACGATATTCTTATTGTAACTATTGGTACTTAACTATCGTGACTATCGTGAAAATCTTTTAAGTAAGTTAGTAAAGTGAAATTAGTTTTAACTTACTATTATACGTATTCCATATATGTATTGCTATATTCTGTGTACTGAATTGGGGCTACGTTATGTTGATGGTTTTAAACTGGCTTATAACTGGCACATAAAGAAAGATTGAGTGGTTTTCTTCTTCTTCTTACTTTTCATAGACAATAGTGGTTGCAGACGAAATCCAAAACTATTCCTTTTTTTCTAAGCACGCCAGATAATATTTTTAATCTATACATTCCTCTGATTCATTAATATTAACACATTCTTAAATTTGAAAAAGAAGAAGAAGGGCCGTAAGTTACCGTAGCGTTTGGCGCTGGAGCGTTTGCGCTCCGTTCTCTTCCTAGGGATAGGCTACCTCGCTAGGGATAAAGCGTGAAGCTAGTTTAGTTTAATTTTAGTTTAAGAAGGGGAATGAAAATGCCTTAATGAGAATAGAATATCTAGCACTAGGTTACCAGGTTCCTTCTGTCCTGCTACTTGCGGAATATAGCGTAATATAGTAAATACATTATTAAAATATCATCTCTACGGCTATTGCACTAAATACCAATAGTAAAGCAGGTACATTATCCACTATTAGCTTTTATATTCCGCTGGAAAATTACGTATTATATACAGTTTCCGTAAACATTGGTTGGGGCTCAAAACAAAATTATTCTAATATATCAATCTCAATACCTTCTCGTGTTATCTTATTCTGTGAAATAAGTGACGGGTGAATTGTCCTTTGTATCGATGCATTAAATGTAACATCCGTAACTATAAGAGTTCGGACGCTCAGAAGGTTACTCGAAATAAAGGTCATTTAATTTTTTTAGAAACCTTACCAAAGACCGGATGGGATATTAATTATTATTGATATTTATATATTTTTTTGTTTCTTTTTAGGGTTCCGTACCTTTTAAGGAAAAAAGAAACCTTTATAAGATCATTTTGTAGTCCGTTCGTGTGTCTGTCTGTCTGTCTGTCTGTCTGTCTGTCTGTCCGCCTGTCTGTGTGTCAAGACCCTTTATCTCAGGAACGCTTGGAGATTTCAATTCAAAACATATAATCAGATCTACGGCCCCATGATTTAAAAAAAAAACCTATTCTTATAGTTACTTAAAAAAGATTTTTATATCGCAAAAACACGCATTTCGAGTATATAAGGGGAATCAAAATTAATAGGGTACTTCCGGTTGACATAGAATTACAAAATTTGCCCATATAAACGGCCATATCTTTTTTTTAAAAGTAAATGTGTAAATCATGGGGTCGTAGATCTGAGTATATGGTTTGAATTTCAAATCGATATCACCAAGCGTTCCTGAAATTAAGACTCTTGACAGACAGACGGACAACAAAGTGATTTTATAAGGGTTCTTTTTTCCATAGTTCCCGGTTCTTAGTCGAATACTTAAAAGAATAAGTTTTAGATATTTTTACTGCTAAAAATATCATTGCCATAAATTATAATAAACAGATCGAATGTTTAAAGTACATAAATCTATTGATAAAGTCAAATAGTAATAAACAAGAACATTGATTATAAATTGTGTTATAATACAGTAATGGGTTACAAATGTTATCATTAATCTTAGTATCTAAGTAAGTACATAATTTTTAATTCTTTTTTTTAGCTTGTTTGAATGTTTTTTTATAATTTAAGTATATTGCAAGTGCGAAAAATGGAATATTGCGTATGAGGAAGCAAAACGTAACATCGTTGGCCTTTAAATTGTTTTTTTTTACCAGGAATTGGTGAGCGAAGCGGGTAGGGCAGGTTTTTACATCAGTAATCCTTATAGGTTAAATATATAAATAAATTTGTGCCTGGATTTGAGGCAAACAATATATAGCAACGCACGATCACAATATAGTTTCGAATTTCTACATATACTACAATATATAGGAATTTCATATATAATTATTATTAATAATGAATTATTAGTGAAATAATATGGTATATGTGATATGAATACATTAATAGGTAGTATTTAGTTTATATAATATTATTTATTTTATTATAGCTTATATTATTTAGTAGTATTTTATTCTTTTTCGTTATATAATCTTTTTTACATTGGTGTAAATGCTGTGTTTTATTTAGTTCACGTTCACTGATTCACTCTTCATTGAGGTCGAAATCGACCTCATATAGGCTTGACGCCAGTGTGGCGCGCAAATCTCAAGTTTTCCCCATGGTGCTCTCTATACTACCTATATGAAATATTACAAAAGAAACATTTTTTTTCAACTTAACGCTGTATCCCACATGGAGGAGGATGACTACCCTCCTAGGGAGCGAAATTTCTTAACACTAGGCTCTCTTTGACTAAGAGAGCCTAGTGTTAAGAAATTTCGCTCCCTAGATTTAGTCGAATTCTGGAGGCAACGCGTGTTGAACGGCAGAGCGAAGAAATGAAAATATTAAATAATTCATTTTCTCCAAATGGGAATCAAATTTACAACTTGTCGCGCGTACGGTCACACGCGTGTGCCTCTACTCTTCTCTACTACTATTGGATGTTCAGGTAAACGTTGGTAAATTTTTTGTTAGTACCATTTTTGTGGTGGGCATCGGACCCCACTTTCTACGCCCATTGGCGGGGGGAACCTTTGAATCTAGTTTCCAACCCAGTGAGAAGACACACTGTTCCCCATTTCCCGCTGAGTTCTGGAGGCATTGCGTGTTGGGTGGCGGAACTTAACGTTGCGCTTTGCCTCGACACCAGAGCAAAGAAATTAATATATAAATGTAAATAAATATTTTATTTCCCCGAGTGGGGATCGAATCCACTACCAGTCGATTTTACAGTCACATTTTATACTCCTGCACCTCTAACTGGCCTCGTTTTCTTTATTTTTAAATTTAATTTTTATTTAATAGTTTTACAGAAATAATATTAAATTATAATAATTATTTTCTTCTGTTTTTATAATCAATTTATGTATGCTAAAATAAACATTAATGATCCCTAGCTTATTTGTTAATATAAAATGAATGAGTAAAATAAAACAAGTACGAAAATATTATAAATATTTTTATTTTATTTTCTAAGTATATTATAAAAATATATTTCGATTGCTATTAAAATGACTATTTTAATATTATAAATCATTTCCTTCATTTACTAAATAACTTACAAATCTAAAAATGTATCGATATTCAAATGTAACATATTTTTCTTACTTCCAATCAAATAAATGACATCATTTTCGGTTAAAACTATTTTATTCTTAAAAAAAATTACATCACAAAGGAAATGAGCAAGGAGTAATGACATCAGCCCTGGTATGAGGACACATAATCGATACACTGATTAAAAACGTTAACGTATTGGAAAGGTAAATCCCCGGAGCACCCGTATCCTCCCAGTTTGTGGATTGCCATGAAGTCGAGGCAGTCGATTTTACCATCCTTGTTGCAGTCCTGAAAAACGAAAAAATATGATAATTTATATAGATTATCGATATGGTCATATATATGGTCATGGTATAATAATTGTAGTTTATTAGCTTCACGCTGTATCCCGCATGTAGCAGGGTAGGCAGTGGGAACCGTGTTAAGTCACTCCTTTCCCGATTTTCCGCCGATTTTTTCGAGGCATTGTTGAGTGGCGGAACTCAACGCCGGGCTCTTGCATTGGTGCCATAGCGAAGAAAATGAAAATATTAAATATTTCATTCCCTCGAGTGCAATAGTCACACGCTTGTGCCCCTGCGGCACGCCTGGCCTCATTTGATCATATTTGGTTATTTACAGTCAAAAATGATATAATCTTGGCATGGCGTAGAACATAGTTAACGTGATAGTTTTTTTTTTTAATTCTATTTAAAGATGTTACCTATTTATACATAATTATGTTATTAGGCTTATCTGTGTGTGTTTTTGAACATAGCGGAATTTGAACACTCGCCTCTTAGAAACCGTCCAAGCACTCCGATCGCTAAGCTATATGTTTACGTATACGTACAATTTTTGTTTGTATTAAATGTAGAATAACACTTTAAAAATTGTTAAAAAATCGTCAAAATTATTTATTCTTTTTATTAAATACATCCTGTTTAATACCCTATGTTTTTATTAACGATACCTAAAAAAATATGTTTCAATTTTACACAAGTGACATTTGAGGGTCAAAAAACCGCGAGGACTAAACTAGTTTTGTGACATCACTCACCAGGTATTCGACAGTATTAACGTTGAGCGATTATGCAAATTATTTAGAATGAATTATACCAAATACAATACAGAGTTTATTTTGTTACATTTAAATGTCATGGGTTCTTACAATTTTGTTAGACTGCAACGAATTTCATTGAAGCCAAATTTAAAAAAAAATGCTAATATTTTTTTTTCGTTGTGGCCCAATGCAGTTACTTATCATGATTATTGTGGGTTTGAAACCCTCACGTGGGTTATTTATATAATATTTTTTCTTCGTGCTGCCTATGATTTGATAAAATGTCAAAAACGCAATTATTCACATTTTCTTTTTAATGTATGTATACTCATTCATACTTGTTTAGCAAACGTATAAAAATACCATTAAGCCGTTCCACCATACTGGCTTTCGTTTGGACGGCTTCCGAGAGGAGCGGGTTCAAATCCAGCTACGTTAAAATATTTATAAGATTTCGAAAAAATATCTACACATTCAATTTTGTAATAAGAGGAAAACCCTGAGAAAAATATATATATTATGCTTATCTTTTTTGTCTATTTAATGTGTTATTAATAGTTTTAATAATCAACTTATCATAAAAAAAAATCTAAATTTAGTTCACTTTAATGTTTTTTTTATATTTTGATAAGAATATCTATCTATCCTAGCAATATTGCGATTCTAATAATTTACAAGACCTAGATAGCTCTGCTCTTCCTTTATCTATCTATGACTTATAACCTTTGGATACGCAGAAATTATCAACTGTTTTTGTTTACATGTCAACTTGTGAGTAAAATGATCTCACGTTTGTATGCAAATTAGTATAATCCTAATAAGACATTCTTACATGCAAACCGCCCACAGATTTACATATATTTAATAATTATGAGTAAGGGTAATTTGCAGTTAAGTCGTCTTTACTTGCAACATCCGGTTAGTGTTGTTCTAAAATAATGAATTTGACGTTGACACTATATATTTTGGTCATCTTAAGTCATAAGTGAAGTGAGAAAGAGAATATATTATTTTCTTTTCTTTCCATGAAGTAAATGATACAATTGATTAATACTAAACTTAGCATATGTTTTAAATGAAGCACAATGGCAGATTGTCTGACTGTAAATGCGCCGGTTGTGGGTTCGATTCCTATGGTGGGTAGTGAATTATTTTTATTTCATCGCTCTGGTAATATGATCTGCCATTCGGCATTCCACAAGCAATGAACATTTTGGAGGGATGAGAGGGACAGAGGAGTACGGTCTTGACATTAGATTTCCTCTGCCTACCCTGCCACTTGCGTGATACAGCGTGAAGGTATAAAAATATATTTATTTTTCGTAAAGCGGAGAATTAAAAAAATGTAGTGTTACCTGTCCGAATTTCCTCATGTATCCCTGGACGGCACGAGCCGCGCAGTAAGGGTCGTTGGTACAACTTGGGTATGCTGTAAATAAAATAACAGATTCGTTAAGGTAAGTTACCTACATATATTTTTTCAATTTGTTTCGACGAAGTTAATAATTAAGTAATTTTACTAAAGAACAGAAGAAAACATTTAGTTATGACCTATTCTTATGGATGGTTTCATTTTTATGAATAGTTTTATTTAGTTAGAAAGAAAACGAGTCGGGCTCACACACCGAGGGTTCCATAAGCAATTGGAGGGCTTGAGCTTATTCTGAAATTTGATTCCTAGCCCCCATACCCATAATTTGAGAACTAGCGGCTTTAATACCAAATTTTGCCCCCTTTTTAAGGGTATTATTAATGTATAGTTTTCAGATTTTTTCCTGAACTAGTACTACCTGTAGATGCTAGCTGCCAAATTTCATAATTCTAGGTCAACCGGAAGTACCCTATGAATTTTGATACCCTTGATAGGGTGTCGAAATACGCGATTTTTGCGATAAAACGGCGGGAAATGTTTTTAAAGTGATCTTATAAGGGTTAATTTTTCCTTAAAAAGATACGGAACCCTAAAAGTTTTTTATTCACGTTCAGATACTGAGAATTTAAGATTCAGCTTTGGCCTAGAGAGTAGAACCTTGGATGATCCTACCACGGTCAATGCTTACTCATTCTTATATCATTATTATCGATTCCGAAAACATAATATAACCCTGATATTTAAGTATGAGTGTTTTTACGATGTAATATTTTTCCTTATATCATCAATAATGGAACTTCCTTTTAAATTAGTGCCTAAAACTACTTGTCTTTCAATGATCGAAATTAAAGTAAGGTGAAATATCTTGGGTGATCTCACACAATGTCTTATTTTAATTTTTGTTGTTTTATGAACAAATAACATATTTTAGGTATTGTTATTAAGTTTGAATACTTTTGGAATTTTAAAGTTGTTGCCTTTTATAATATCATAAAATCATCTCATATGTAAACGCTTCACAGTTTAAATAATATTATTAGTTTAGTATTTAATAATATTACCCATTTATTGAAGTAGTCGTTAATTCTCTTCATATTAACATAAAAAACAATAACAAAAAAATTGAAATACGAATTTAAATTTTTCTCCACAACAATATATATTACATATTTTCAAAATAATTACCATCAGGAGCATCAGATGACCTTCCATCCAGAGTTGGTTTGCCGGCGTCGGCCCAATACGCCCAAGTTATGCGGAACAGACCGCAAGCGTCTCCGTCGCACGTTAAACCCGCTTTACAGCCTGACACTGCTTGGCAAACACATCCTAGACACGCCTCTGTGACTGGATTCTCTCCTGGAAAGAGAAAAAGTAATAAATGTTACAAAAATGTCTTATAAAAAATATTAAAAACAAATAAGATGTGCCCCTATGCTATGACGACAAAGCATTTCATTTACTCGTTCCGGTAACGAGATAAAGCGCGGCGTTGAGTTCCGTCACTTAATACGAAACGCCTTCAGAATTGGGCGGCAAGTGGTAAACGGAAGTGTCTTAATGGGAACGCCGACATGTAGTGTGAAGCTAAACAAAACAAATATTTCTTCACTTAAACAATAATATATGGCAAATAGTATGCACATTATAGTATGTAAACTTATAATGTTCCTTTTTGTTCTTTTCTTTATAAAAGATAATAATGAATAATCACTGTAGACGCCACGTGAAAATATTTTATCTGTAAACCGCAGTTTTGTAAGGATTGTTTGTATAGTTTTTATAAAATTTGTTGTTATTTATGTTTTTTATATAAAAGTAGACAGAGTAAAAGAAAAATTTTATGCAGAAGTATCTATACATACATTTTATAAATTTGGAAAATGTATGGAATAAGAGAACATCCTTACAAAATTTTCTTAGAACATATAAAAAATTGGTGAATTGATATTACGCAATATTTACTAAACAATATTAATAAGATATTTTAAGAGCGGATGCGTTTCTAGATAATTCCACTAACTGTAAAAATAATTAATTAACAATTAATATTAAACAATTAAAAACAAATCATTATAAATCATTTTGACAGAGTTTGTAGGGATATATATGTAGTTATGCTGTAAGTATAATGTACAAATAGAAACAGGAGGTCATCATAGCGCGGGGTGAGGATGTAAGGCGAAGAGTTGTGGGTTCAATCCCTACTCTAGGAAATTAATTATTATTTATTAATAGTTTCATTTCTTCTGGCATTATGGCAAATACCGGCAAAAAGTTGAGTCTCGCCATTCAACAAGCAATACCTCAACAAATTCGGCGGGAAGTGGGAAACGGAGTGTCTTAGCAGGTTCTCCCCTGCCTACCGTGCTGAGTGCGGAATAGCGTGAAGCTGCTTTTATTTTATTTTTATTAAATAAAAATAAATCAGCTTCACGTTGTATCCCGCATACTGCATGGTAGGCAGAGGGTTACCTAGTGTTAAGACATTCCGTTCCACACTTTCTGCCGAATTCTGGAGGCGTTGCGTGTTGAGTGACAGAACTCATTACGCTTATCTTCGACACCAGAGCGAAGAAATGGAAATATAAATTTAAGTAAATATTTCATCTTCTCGAGTGAGGATCGAACCCACAACCAGTCGGTTTTACAGTCACACTTTGTGCCCCTGCGCCACGACTGGCCTTTTTATAAATAAATAAATAAATATACATATTATGACGTTAAACAGTCAGTATAATGTTAAATCTATTAGTAATACAGACGGACTCATTTCCAAGCCTTCACTCAGATCCGGTACGCGTATTGTTCGTCATAGTTATTATTTATCTGCCTGTAATGTTGTTAGTGACCTTTTATTGCCGCTTAATTGAATGATAACTAAAATCGCTTTATAATATTCCTAGAATATGTAGCGCAACTAATATGAAACATTCTTTTATAATAATCTATTAGAAGATCTATTATAAAAGTATGCTATAGATGTTGATGTGATTTATATGTAATTATATAGTTTTTCTTGTTTTATTTATTTAGATTTAAGATTTTAATTAAGTTCTTGTTTAAAAATCCAAATATATTAAATCGAATTAGTTCACAGCTGCGTCCTTATAAATCTCATATACTGAGTGATATATTTGAATGGTAGTACCTAATATTCAATTTTCCGGAATTTAAATTTTACGAATTACGATAGTTTTATAAAGTTAAAATTTATATATGAACTATTATACATTGACCTCAATGTATCATAGTTCACTTGCTGCCAAATTAATAGATGCTTGCTGCTTAATTAATAGATGTTTTTTATTGCCGAAAAATGTTTGTATTGTTTGTTTTATTTTTGATATAAGATATTTTATTCTATATTTCCAAAGTAAGCAAAGATGAATGTGCATTACGTCCTTTCTTTCTTCGTTTTTTTTTATTTATATATAAATAAAGCCGTACCCAATGAGGAAAATAAACGCTGTAGGTATTTAACGAACATATAACACAGGATTTTTGTCGATTAAAGAATTTAATAGTATTCTTGCAGTAAAGAATATTTCCAAATTTGATAAAATGACAAACAAACGACACGTCATAATGGGGAATGGAGTATCTTAGCACTAGGTTCCCTCTGCCTACCATTCCCTGAGCAGGATACAGCGTGAAGCTGAAAAAAAAATGCTCAATGTCCACACAACACAAGGTCACAACCACTGCATTCAGTTTTAAACATCAGAAGTAATACAATACATAAAGAAGTTGTATTGTTTCTATAAGTATATTAATAAAGTCATACATACATGTATGTATGACTTTATTAATATGTACATACAACGCACAAGGCCATTTTAACGTTATGTTGTTGATATATATAAACTTGGCATTGTAAAAAGGATACAAGAAGAAACAATGGATTTTAAAATTTATTATTTTTGTTATAAGATATTTATTGACCATTACTGGACTTAAAATAAAATATAATTTGTTTATCAATTTAATACGTATTTATATATGTAAAGTGCACTTATAGTCATTAAATCAAAAAAAAGTGATATTAATAAGTATAACAACACAAATCTGTGAACTTAATATTAATTTAAAGTTTCTTATATGAATACTATTTTACACTATTCATTCTCTACTATTATTGTGTTAACCCTTAACTGCTCGCATGGGGTCAACGCACTTTCGCGAACGAAAAAATTGCACTTGCAACGGTTGAAACCTCCCCGCGCGCCCGCTAGTCTCTTAATATGTGCTAAAGAACATACTTTAATACCGTTTGTACCGCTGCAGGTGAAGACCACGCCGCTGCTCTCTTGAGTCGTGACCCCATGCGAGTACTTACGTAACTTTTTTGAGAAAGGTAAGCTTTTTATATTCTATTGTTTTTATTTAGATATTGATACAACTTTGAATAAAATATTATAGTGAATGATAATTTCTATCGTTTTACTGGTTTAGAATTTTTTTTTGTATTTTTCGTATAAATATTTTATTTACATAGGTCTTTTTTTATTTCTCAGTTATCAAACATGGATGCAAGAGACGAACGTATTGCACATTGGCTACTGGATGTACCTGATGAAGAACAGGATGATGGGAATTCGGATTCAGAGTCGGAAGCAGAGGAAGTTCTTCATAGTAAATACGACACAGCTAGTGAAATTGAGGAAATTTCAAACGACCGTCCTATAAATTGACCCTTGTTGGAACACTGAAGAAAAATAAACCGGACATACCTTTGATATTTTTGCCTAACAGGACCCAAATTTCAACCAGTTTGGATTTTAAAAACAATGAGCATGGTATCCTATGTACCAAAGCCAAATAAATCTGTGATATTACTGTCTTCAATGCATTATGACGCAGACATTGACCCAGTGTCTGGTGATAAGACTATTCTTGCGACAACATGCAACAGAACTTATTGAAAATCATCAAAAACGTCGAATCAACGTCTCCGCAACTCCAAAAATAGTAAAAAGGCGGCTATTGGAAGTACATGGTTTGGAAACCCCACCTGCTCCACCTACCACTAAGCATGGGCGGTGCTATAATTGCCGGAGAAAGAGTGACCGAAAAGTATCCACAAAATGCAGTAAATGTAAAAAGTTTTTGTGTAATAAGGACTTCATTGTTTACTGCAAAAACTGCAATAGCGATGATTGCCATAGCTGCTAAATATTCATGAAATTTTAATGAATGATCTCATGTTGTGCCAAAAATGTTCCTTATTGTAGAAGTTTATATTTTAGTTATTTTTATGCCTTAGAAGATTTTATTTTAAGTTGTGGTTTTTATGTCTTTTAGATTAAATAAAGTACTTTCATAATTACTATTCACTTGTTTCATTAAAAAAAAGCAATCATCAAATTTTATCCATACAAATTGGGGTCACCACGGACCCCGTGCGAGCAGTTAAGCGATTTTATTCATGAGAGTAGTTAAGGGTTAAGTATCTTATGTGGGTTCTATTTCTACTTAGGGAAGTGTAATTTATTTCATTTTTAAGGTTTCGTACCTCAAAGGGCAAAAGCGAAACCAATATAGGATCATTTTGTTGTACTTCCCGCGGACCTACAGTTATAAAATTTTACACAAAATGAGACTTTTTTAACATATTTGATAGAAAAAAAGCATTACAAACTTACATTTGTAGTTCATACAAAATGAGAGCATATGGATATATGTGTCAAATTTAAGTTCAATTTAATTAAATCACACACACACAATAAAGTCAATTTTTATAAGTTGTACTTCTTGACATATAATCCTGAAATTGGTACGGACGCCGAGTGGGCGAGACTCTTAATCGGTTTTTTTATTTATTGTTTCTTCATAATATATATTTTGTCTGTTATTGTAGGCTAATCAATTCAATCTTTCATCCTCCAAAATTTTGAGATCAAAAAGGACTAATAATATTATTGATATACACGAGCTAGGATTGAAACCACAACCATCACACTAAAATCCGACGACCTTAAGATAAAATAAAATAATAAACATAAAATAAACATAAACACAAAATAAAAAACACTGTGTAATTTGACACATGCTTGTATCTATTTACCCTCTAAAATGTTTTAAATGTGTGAAAACGAAAAATAAAACCTTAGCAAAATATACTTTAAGGAAGTTGAGCGAATAATTGACCTATAGATCGTGATCTAAGTCAATAAGTATGCTTACGGATGTAGAAAGATATGATACACATACGAGTATATCTCAGAAACTGTCCAAGCGAAGAAAATATTGATACTCATTTGCATATCACTTTGTTATATTAATTATTTAACAAGGATAATTATTGTAAATATAGTATTTTATTATTATATTATTCTACGATCACAATTTATTAATTTATTATATAATCAGTGAGGCCAGTCGTGGCGCATGGGCACAAGCGCGGGACTGTAAGCGCGATAGGTTGTGGGTTTGATTCCAACTCATGGAAGTGCATAATTTAATATTTTTATTTCCTCGCTCTGGTAGCGAGGCAAAACATAGCGTTGAGTTCCGCCAGTCAGCACGCAATGCCTGCAGAATTCAGCGGAAAGTAGGAAACGGAATCATATTAGAAACGGTTTGTCTTAACACTAGATTCTTAAGTTCCCTCTGCCTTCTCAGTTATGTGTGGGATACAACGAGAAGCTAAAAAAATATATATGCATCTATATAGATACTCATGTAGAAATTTAATGCACTATAGATTATATATTCGCATATTCTCTACTAATATTATAATAGTTCTGTTGGCAAATCAAGCGTTAAGGGAGGCTGTGAACAAAAGAGATTTACGGATACATATGTCTTTTATTTGATTAGAAAAACTCGATTTTATATATATATATAGCAATATGTTGTGATCCCAGTTATCATATTGAAATTATACTTAAGCATACATTAAAATATTAAGTAGCATTAGTAAAAATTATCGTCATTTTTTCACTAATATTATTAAAACGCGTTGATGTCTTTAATATGCAAAAAAATCTAACATGATTCGTCAGTTATTTGGGTCGTTATTTATAATACTATTAACATTTAAAACTCAAATATACCTAAATACATGAGTCTGAAAATCATTAAACGGGTGGAAAGAGAGAGAGAGAGAGAGAGAGAGAGAGAGAGAGAGAGAAGGAGAGAGAGAGAATCCCTCCGATAATCACTGTGACGATAAAGAATAATAATATAATAATGGTTGCATTAATGTTATATAGATACACAATTTATGCGTAAAGGTATATGATTATTTATAAACAGGTTTTTTTAAATAATTTATAAATCGTTACGTATATGTATAATATAATTTGAAATG
The DNA here is from genome assembly GCA_018249695.1 of Heliconius erato demophoon. Lineage (NCBI taxonomy): Eukaryota > Metazoa > Arthropoda > Insecta > Lepidoptera > Nymphalidae > Heliconius > Heliconius erato. The sequence continues at coordinate 21,743 of DWQW01003044.1, forward strand.
CGTTTTCGAAAATTGTTAAATTAATGACCGTCATCAGGTTACTTTATTGGGTCTTCTTTAATCAGTCGCAACATACAAATTTCTATTTGAAAAACAATTATAATTATTAATAACTTTCCAGAACTGAAACTGAATACAATAAATGTATAGTAGTAATGTAAAATATAAATATTCGACAAATATTTTGTTAGTTTGGTTTGAGAATATTCTCATATTTTTTGTAAAATCTTAAATAATAATTGGTTTACATTTATTACATTAAAAGCGAGATAATTGAAACCATGTAAATATTAACAGTATTAAATAAAAATATGTAAATTAAAATATTTTCCATTTAATACTGGATAGTAAGTTCATATGGTGTACCAGCAAAGACCTAACAACTATGTTGTCAGACGAGTGCTTCAGTAGGAACCGGTCGACGTAAAGTAAACTACTCATAATCATAACAAATTAAACATAACTTGCTTTACATTTAAATGATGAGCTGGTTTTAATGTAGAGAGAAAATAATATTATTAATATTATTAACGTTGAAAGACATCTATGGTTTTTAAATAACAACAATAATAATAATAATAATAATGTCTATTTCATTACACGTCATACAAGTAGTGGAAATTTTAAATGAAAAAAAATTATACATATTTAAATAAACAAGATTATAAGTATTGAATGAAACAAGAAATGCAGGTTTAAGGAGACTACCAGATGGTAGATCGTTCTATTAAAATGAATAAAAATTTTAAAAAATATACAATTACTTATTATTAATTGTAATTTTTTTTATATATTATATTACAGAAAAATATGATTTTAATCTAAAAACATAACAAATATTCTATACTGAAAATGACAGATTCAGAGCGACGAGACACAAACAAAGCGGATGTCATTACCATTATAAATATTTAAATACCCGTAGCGTGCCACCATAAAAGGTAAACAAAACTTTAAGATTTATTTAAATTACGTTGTATTATGCTATATTTATTGTAACTACTGTAGTCATTAAACCTGAAATTATGAAGATAGTCCTGTTATCCAAAAAAAAGTTAAATTATATTTTTATTACATTCATATTTTCCTTTTGGCACAAGTGTGTGTAAACGTGATTGGTTGTGGCTTCAATCACTACTCAAGGAAATTAAACATTTTTTAAATTGTTAAGTAAATTTATAATTTCTTTTTTTCATTCTGGTGTCCAAGGCAAAGCGCGGCGTTGAATTCCACGACTCAACACACAATGCCTCCAAAATTTAGTGGAAAATGGTAATGTCTTAACACTAGGTTCATCAGCTTGAAGCTGATTTTAATTTAATATTTTCCTTTTGAACAGAACAATTTAAACGATTTGCAAAAAAATTAACCTCCGTAGTTCGGCCTTAACATTTACGAAAAGATATAGTAAAATTACGTAAGGCTCTATAATTTATGTCACCATGATTGACATTCAGAGACTACAATGATAAATATAAACAAGTCGGTGTGGTTTGCATAATAGTTACTCAGAACGACCTCTAGTGTTGATGTTAAAATATATACGAGTATGTGTAATATACTTCCAGTGTTCTTATTTAAATTTACAAGGTGAAAATATATTTTTACTTTAAGTATAAATCAAGATGTCCCCATATTGAATTTATTTGTAAATGTATGGGGGAAAAATATCTGAAGTTTTTGATTTTCTATAATTAACTTCTGTACTATCATTATATTTATTACTAAAGACATTATAATAATTTGCACATTCTTTGCTAATTGAATATAAATGTCTCTTTCTATATACATATATGATAATCACATAATTGTTGTTTTTACCAACTTTAGTAATATTTTTTCGCTTCACGCGCAAGCCTAGAAACATGGAGAAGAGAACACTTCGTGCCCAAGTTTGGGGTGAATTGAGTGACGGAACTCGCCGCATTTTGCCTTGATATCAGAACGAAAAAATATAAATATTAAATATTTGATTTCCTCGAATGGGAATCGAACCCACTTGTCGCGTTTACGCTTGTACTCCTGCACTGTGGCTGGCCTCAACAATATTATTATTATTTATTTGCAGATTTATAACTGCCAACGACAATTTAGTTCATATGAACTCAAAATTTATTATCGTTCATTTAATTTTAAAAATCAAAGTTAAATTTTAAAATATGTTTGAATATGAAAAAGTTGTAGGAAACTCTACAGTCGTCAGTACCTAGTAGCCAATTATGCAAAGTATGACGAATCCGGAAGATTTTTTTTCTTTCCACGTACTCCTTGCATTGTTATATATCATTAACATAATTTTTACAGTTGAAGTTAATTGTATGAACATCAATCAAATATTTTGCAATAAGATTAATTATAATTAATGTATTGCAAAATGAAGTTAAATTGCTTG
>DWQW01003045.1:0-24132 GCA_018249695.1 Heliconius erato demophoon
ATAATAAATTTACATTTAGTTTTACTATGTAAGTCAAGCAAGTTTTCTATACTCTTTATAATATCTTGTTTCCTCACTGACAAACTATGACCATGTAATAGTACAACAGTACTATGCTCATTTAAATAATAATATAGCTATCTCGTATAGTTATATTGTATAGTTGTATTTTTTTCTTTTTCTTAGTGTAATAAACTATATTGACTCTTTTATGTATTTACTTCGATTTTTGGTAATATGGAATGCCTCAAAAATTTAGAGGAAAGTGTGAAACGGAAGTGTCTTAATAGAGAATGGAGTGTTCTAGCACTAGGTTCCCAGGTTCCATCTGCCGACCCTGCTATGTATTGGATACACCGTGAAGCTAAAAAAAATATGAAAGCCTATGTATCTTTTTTAAATTTACCTTGATTATCTACTAAAATAGAAGTAAAAAATTAAGAAAAAAGTTTGATAATCACATACAGCCACAACCACATACACATCTCCGATATGTTGTGTTGGCATATAATTTATAAAATCAGATTCATGCTGTATCCCGCACACAGCAGGGTAGGCAGGGGCTAGTGTTAATACACTCCGTTCTCCACTTTCTGCCGAATTCTGGAGGCATTGCGTGTTGAGTGGCAGAACTCAACGCCGCGCTTTGCCTCGACACCAGAAGGAAGAAATGGAAATATACATTTTAAGTAAATATTTCATCTCCTTCAGTGGAGATCGAACCAATAAACCAGTCGGTTTTACAATCACACCTTGAGCCACTTTGTGCCCACGACTGGCCTCTAGAATGATATCCCCGTCCTTGAGAAGGTCATAAATATATCCTCGTCATCTAAATAATCTATTCTTATTTCACATGTAGTACGATCTTCCTCATCTTTAAAATACAGAAGATTGTCAGGAATATTACTAGAAACCTGTTTCTGCTCAGCATCGCTGTCATGGGTGTTGTGCTCCTCGTGATCCTCAGTTTCTGATGTAATTTTATTGTCACTATCAAAAATGTGTAGAACAAAATATAAAAAATCATTTTAATATCCAGGTGATTAACATATAAAACTACAACGTGAAAAATACACCGTTTGTGTATGAAAGTGTCTAGCGACGAGTTCATTTAAAGAAAATGGCGGTTCCCTACAATTTTATTCATCTATCTTTTTTTTCAGAGGAGTAAAATTTTATACAAAATCATAACATTTATATAAATTATAAATTATATAAAAACTATGAGACTATAAATTAAGCTGAATATACTTCATTATTTACGTGATATCTCAATTTCGAAAGTTCTGAGTAATATAATTTCACGAAACAGCAACTGCAGAAACGAAGTGAGAAAGTTCATTTAACTTTTTTAATTATTTATTACTTCCTTTTTTATTCTTTCTAGTAAAATCCTCCATCTTTACGGAAAGAAATCAAATGTATATAAAATAATATATTATACGAGTCAAGTATAATATAAATATTTTATAATTAATAAAATAAATAGCTTCAGCAGTGAAAGACGATAGGATTAATAAAAAAATTGCACAGAAATAAAAAAAAAACTTTATAGTTAAACATAATTTAGTCTGTTAATATTTCTAAAACCTAAAAAAGATATATATAGGACGAGGCCAGTCGTGGCGCAGGGGCATACAAAGTGTGACTGTAAAACCGACTGGTTGTGGGTTCGATCCCCACTCGAGGATATGAAATATTTACTTAAATTTATACTTGTATTTCCTTGCTCAGGTGTAAAAGCGCGGCGTTGAATTCTGCCATTCAACATGCAATGCCTCCAGAATACGGCAGAAAGTGGGGAACGGAGTGTCTTAACACTAGGTTCCCTCGGCCTACCCTGCTGTGTACGAATGAGACACTGTATTGCAATGTACTGCCAATGACTATTTTTATATTATGTGGGCAATTTTAATCTTTATCTATATTTATAATAAAATCGTAACTGAACAGTGTCTGTATATAGGAGATATATGATAAAAACTGTTACTGGGGGCATTTTTTACTGTAATAGAACCGAAAATAATAATTATTAAAATGTTTGTATTTTTGTCTGTCTGCGTTTGTTTACGCTAATCTCAGTCAACCTAGATAGGTGTGTAATAACTAAACATTTTTAAATTTTTGCGTAAATTAAATAGATACATTCCCAAAAGACTTAAATTACGATTTATTTCGTGTATAATAGTTTAAATAACCATACTAATACAATTAATATTTTTTTGTTAAATATACTTAAATAAATATTCATATAGTTTAAGCGGGGGCCGCTATAAGATAAATAAAAATAATGGAGGCTGTCGTGGCGCAGTGGCACAAGCGTGGGACTGAAGGCGAAAAGTGGGTATCTTAACAATAAGTTAAGACACTTCCCACTTTTCGTAAAATTTTAGAAGCATTTCGTGTCGTCGCGCCACGACTGATCTCAAAAAAAATGGTATTTTTTAAAATATTTTGTAAATATAAATATTTGCATATTATATTGTTTTTTGCATTTCTATTATTTTATGTTTTTTTAAGTATAAATAATACTTAGAAAAAAACTTTACATCTATAAAAATAAGCAAATCAATTTCACTCCTACTTTCGTTCTTTTAAAATAACTTTGACGAATAAACAAAAATGCTTTATATCGAACAGATATTGCGGTTGCCCTGCAGCAGTCCACAGCGGTTCTCCTATTAACTAACAAAATATGTCAAGTTGCGGAAATTAAATATAAATATTCACTTACTTAAGCTATCTTCTATATGCATATTTTTGTACTCCACCCATAGATAAAAAAATAATATAATTGTAGCCCAGTTGTGACGTGCTTAAATGTCATAGTTGTGAATTCATATAAATTAAGTATTTGTTTTATTATTTTAGCTTCACGTTGTCATAGCCGCACACAGGGTAGGAAGAGGGAACCTGGGAAACTACTTTCCGCCGAATCCTAGAGGCATTGCGTGTTGAGTGGCAGGACTCCACGCCGCGTTTTGTCTAAATGAAGTGAAAATAGATAATATAATTATACTACTATATACGATACGACACTATTACAGCATACATATATTATGTAATATATTAAAATAAGCACAATTCTTTAATTCAAAAATAAAAAAAATGTGTTACAAGAAGAATAAGAAAACGTGTTATTTTTTTTTTGAGCTGGTGCAGCCTACGATGTTGTGCTTATCTTATATTATACATTTATCAATATGTTAAATATAGAAAAAAAAATGTAATTATAGTAAAATTTATTGAATTCAGGTCCATTTACGTTTTTATTAACAAAATATAAAAATAAACCCCAAAACAAATGAAATCCTATTCACCGTACTTAAGTACCACATGGTCCCTAACTACACTAGAATAATCAATGTATAGTTAAGATTCAACCAATTTTTCTTACAATTATTATTTTCGGAGTCTAACAATGGATACCTCTATTCTATTGGGAATTGTAATCAAAAAGTGCAGACTTCAATTATTGGAGAATATACTTTTGCTGAGTTACCTCATTTCCTACGCTACTATTTTTTCTTTATTCGATTTCTCCAATGAAATTATTAAGCGTGAACAGGCAATATTGAAAAGGAATATACTCAAGTTTCCAATTATTAGAACTTTCTTTTATAAGACTTTTTTTTAGCAGATATATAACTTTGAAATGGGAATGTATTTATTTAACATAACTAACGTTACTTATAATTTAATTTATAAAAAAGAAAAGGAAAAATTTGAGGCCAGTCGTGGCGCAGGGGCACAAAGTGTGACTGTAAAATCGATTGGTTGTGGGTTCAATTCCCACCCGAGGTAATAATATATTTATATACATTTATGTTTTCATTTCTTTGCTCTGGTGTCGAGGCAAAGCGCGGCAAAAAGTGGGGAACGGAGTGTCTTAACACTAGATTCCCTCTGCCTATTCTGCTATGTACGGGATACAGCGTGATGCGGAGGCATAGTCATATTAATTTTAAATGCAACTTATCACCATACAGCTACGATAGTAATTGCATGAAAATCATCTTGGTTTATTTTCGATAATATTAATACAAGTATATTTACGAAATCCAATTACGTATTTCGAAATAAAACATTTTATTGTCAGGCTTGTGTGCTTGTGCTCTCAAGACCCATTCAAATCCCATCCACCTGAAATAACTGTCTCACAACGTTAATACAGAGTGTCTTTCGAAAGCACTAGTCGGTTATTACCCACTATAGAATAAAGGAAAATTTGCGTTTAAGATATATAGACAAAGCGATTTGTAAAAAAAATATTTGTCTGTATTTTTTACTGTTAAACACACCATATAGAGTCATTTTATTTCAAGTTGTATAAATTTTACTTTCATACATTGAAAGAATGTGTTATTATCAATTTATTTATACATAATAATTGCTGACTCTTTAATTTATTAATTGTGAATAAGTACGAACATTGATTTTATATATTGTATATTTTTTTTTTCATATAAAAAGTAGTTCAATTGGTTAATCCAAAATATGTATACACACTGTAGTGTTCAAATAATAAGTGAGTTCAATATAAATGTTGAAATGTGAAGTAGACTAGCTTCACGGTTGTATTATCTAGCATAGCATAGTATACAATCCTAGTTTTCAGGCACTCCGTTTTCTATTCCGCCCGAATTAGGTATTTTGTGGATAAGTGGCGGAAATTCCTTCTTTAATTTCCCCCAATGGTAATCGAATCCACGATCGTTGCGTTCACAATCACATGCATGTGCCCCTACGCCACGACGGTTTTAAGATAGACAGAGAAAGAATACTACACAAGAAATTAAAATAATTCATTTATTTACACTTTCTGACGCTGTTACACTCTGGCATGAAAGCCTAAAGAATGGAGAATGAAATAGCCTAACCTACCTTTTCACTGTTTGTTTATTTCAAAGAAATTACATGTTGGGAGGAAAACACAACTCACTTTGTCAAAACATAAGGGGGTAAAAATAATAAAGTAACAATATTCTTTTGAGTATTCGACATGAAATCATCGCGTGCAATTAATTGACATAAACCAACTGAGTCACGGTGGAGTCAAATATTGATTAGGTATTTACAAGGGCTTATCTATATATATATAAAAGAATATGTACCTGACTGACTGAGGTAAGACCGCTGTGCGTAGAAACGTGAAATTTGGACAGATGTTTATTTTCATAATCTGGACATCCACTAAGAAGGGATTTTGAAAAATTTTAACACTAAAGACATGAAATAGGGGTTGAAAGTTTCTTTGGAAAATTTTTAAATCGGCACCGATTTATATAAAATTTGAAATTCAGACTCTTAAAAATATTTCATTGAACATGTATTTCATGGTTTTTTAAAATTCACACCTTAAGGTTTCAAATAAGGGGTTGGAAGTTTATATGGAAAATTCTTTGAATCGCCACCGATTTCTATAAAAAATTAAATTCAGACTGTTAAAAATATGTTATTGAATACCTGTTTCGTGGTTTTTTTTAATTCTCCCCTAAGGGTACAATAAGCGGGCGAAGCTGCGCGCACCCAATAGTCTTTAATAATAATTTGGTCTTGTCTATTAATAATAATTAGTTTAATATATTAATGATATATTTCATATCTGGTTAAAAACATATACAATTGAACCACAGCTTTCTTTTATTAATAACTCTGCAAACTACGGAAGACTCGTGAAGACATAAATAATGTTTACTTACAATTTCTGTTGCCTTAACTTTACTACTTATTAAATAATCTATTGGCATTGAAAGTTTATCATTTTGAAACACAAGGCTATGCTAATACACGAATAATGAAAATTATACCAGGTCAGGCCAGTAGCGCATCTGCACCAGGATGTGATCGTACGCACGACAGGTTATGGGTTCAATTCCCACTAGAGGAAAAAAGTTCTAAATTTTTTATTTTTATTTTATTTGTTTTTATTTTTCACTTCTTTGTCCTGGAGTGGAGGCCAAGCGCGGCCTTCAACATTCAAGGGAAAGTGGAAAGCAGAGGGTCTTAACACTAGCCTCCCTTTGCCTCCCCTGCTACGTGCGGGATATGCGTGATGCTGGAAAAAAAGAAAATCACAATTATATAAATAGCAACAATTTTTTTTGTGTGTGTTTTATTTTAGATGACAAGAGGTGGTTTTTAATATGGTTTGCTAGAATCGTGAAATGAATAATTCAGGACATTTTTCATATAAAACGTTGAAAAACCTAGCGCGTGTGTATATTACAGGGAAAGGGAGATTGCTTTTTCATGTCACGTAGTGTTAAAGATTTTTATGCCGTAACATTTTATTTACCAGATTTTGCTCTTTATCTTACCCCTTTTCAGCGAAAACTTCATTTTGCTTTATTAATTAAATCATATTTTACGTAGATTGCTCTTGTTTTCTTGGCTGGAGTTACTAAAGCTTCAAATTTTTATTATTTTTCTGTATTCACAATATTTCAACGATGATATTATATGTAAACATATATTATTTTCCAGGTGTCTTAATTACAATTCAATTTAAAGTAATCATTTTGTTTTATTAGGTTTTATATTTTACAAATAAGATATTTTATTGTATATATACTTTTTTTGGTTTTGAGTAGCTTTATAAAGCTACTTCAAATTAAAATAAATCAGCTTTACCCTGTATCACGCACACAGCAGGGTAGGCAGAGGGAACCTAGTATTAAGACACTGTTCCCCACTTACCGCCGAATTCTGGAAGTATTGCGTGATGAGTGGCGAAAACCAACTGAAAAACGGAAATATAAAAAAATATTTCACTTCCTCGAGTGGGGATCGAATCCACAACCAGTAACATTTGCAGCCACACTTTGTGCCACTGCGCCACGACTGGCCTCTAATAAAGCAACTCAATAAGTTTACACACGGATACTAGTATTCTTTGATAAAGTAAATATTTATTTTCACTTACTAGCAGTATACTTATTCAATTAACACGAAGAAACACCCTCTGGAAATAAATGTCGTATAACATTGATATACGCTTGTACTCCAGCAGGTTGGGGCGTACTGCACGCTTGGAACCCATTTCCTAAATTAGCTTACTTCCCGCTTTGCACTAAAGCGCCCCATCCCATACAATTGTAAAGATGTGTATCCTTATTTGTATCTGTGAAAGATGGCGCTATTCGGGCGTTTAGGGAAACATTTAAAAGAATTAACGTAATGTGAATGTACAGATAAATAAATGTAATATGTTGCGGGTGTAAATTGCAATAGATATAAACCCTTTCTGCTGTTTTGATATTCGAAAAATGTTTAAATACTGTACTTTTACAAGAACAGAGAAAAAATATTATTAAAGCGATTTGAAGGATGAAATATATTGATTGATATAATATATTGATTGCCCATATATTGATTGATATAAAGATATTAAATTTGAATGACTTATATAATTAACGGTTCAGTTCCGACCGTAACGTTGACATATAAGCGTAAATTCAAGAACTAAAAATGTAAGTAACGAATCTGTAAACGTTAACCCATGAACCAAATTTTTGTATGAAAAGTAATGGTAAGACGATGATTTTTTCAGCCTATTACGATGCACCGCCCAATGTTCCAAGAGATAACCATCACAGTCTAGGGCTGCTTTGTCTATATTCATGTGAATGAAGATTTTTTAATTTTATAATATAAATCTATTGAAATATTTTTATGGATCTTTAGTTGATTAATTAATAATTTACTATTAAACAAAAGGCAGCCTGATGGAGTCTTGCTGTATAGACATTTTACGTATTTATAGCTATAACATTTCGAAATCTATCAAGAATTGGTGAGCTATAAATTATTCCTTGTAGAACCGCTTTAGTAATTAATCCTATTAAAATCTATTGCAGATTACTTTGATTAATTCTAAAGTATTTAAACATTTCAATGGAAGTGGATTGATAGTTTCTTAGCAATTCAGAATTTAATTTAGCTTTTACTGTTTTAGAGACTCTAAAATGGAAACCAGTTTTAATGATTATCGATCGAATCGCTTGTTTTTGGAGTTATTCTCACTTGTTATTGGTTAATCTTAAAGTATTTTAGTTCTAGATAAGAAACTCTTAAAAATTCAAATAAAAAATAAATCAGCTTTACGCTGTATCCAGCACATAGTAGGTAGAGGGAACCTAGTGTTAAGACACTCCGTTCTCCACTTCCTGCCGAATTCTGGATTTATTGCATGTTGAGTGGCAGAATTCAACGCCGCGCTTAGCCTCGACACCAGAGCGAAGAAATGGAAATATAAATTTAACTAAACATTTCATTTCGTTGAGTGGGGATCGAATCCAAAACCAGTCGCTTTTACAGACACACTTCGTGCTGCTGCATCACGACTGGCCTCAAATATAAGAATTTCACAAAAAATGATATTCTATAGATATTTACTGTAAAATTAATTTATTATTGTACCGGATCACTGTATGGATTTTATTTTAAGCAATAAAATTATTTAAAATGGTTCTATTCCAAAACATGAATCTAAAATAGGCCAATGTTCTTGAATGGTATATTGTGTTTCAATTAGCATAGCTATCTGGTGCACCAGGCTTGCTCTATCACCAAATAAAATTAGCTTAACGTATCCATATATAACTGTTTATCCATGTACCTTTATTTTATAGCATATATTAATTTTTTATTTTGTAAAATGGCGCCTCGTCGAACTATCGAAGAGGAACGATTTTATAAGAGGTGCAATTTCTAATCCCACTAAGTTCAAAGTTTTATAATGAAATATTTTTTCTTTCCAATCTCTTCTCTACATAGAATAAAACAGTAAAAATATTTTGTCTGTACATTTAGTAATTTTGACTGAAGTGGATATAGGGACACTTAAAAAGAATAATAGAAATCAAATTTTTTTTTTTGAATTTCTTGTCCGTCTGTCTGCCTATCTGTCAATATTTTTTTTTATTTTAATTCTTACTTATACTACAGACTTATGGTCCGTACCTTTTGTTATTTTTATATTTCTTGTAATACCTTTTTCCATAGATATTACCTATTATAGAACTGGACTTATGTTATTACATACACATATACCTATATTTATACAATATCTGCTTAAGATAGTTCAGTTATTCATTTCAGTTGCCACTTACTAACTTAATCTAACACTAGTATCTAAATATACATGCATAAAAATAAAAATTGTTAATAAATTTAACTTAATTGATTACAATAGATAAAAAGTTCATTACGGATTACAAGAAAAAATTTATACAACCATACAAATATTTGTCTATTTGTATGGTCATATTTTTCTCTGAAAGTACCGAACCGGGCGGGCCGCTAGTTAAAAATATGGTAATAGATCAACACGATCAAAATAATATTTTATTAATATACTCAAAACAAGTGTCGTATATTTCCATGTTTACAAACAACAGGATCCACTCTCGTTTATAACCGGACATTGTTGTTTTTCCATGGCTGCAAATAAACAAGGAAACTGGGTGGAATGACTCGAGCCTCTTTAATTTCCGGTTGCACTCGACTCGCGATGTTTCTTTCATCTCAGAATTGATTTTTCTGTTAGATATTTTGAATTATTCATATGTTCTTTTCATAAATAGAAAATAAACGCAACTGTCTAAGTAAATTGAATATTTGGCTTTTGAAGAAAAGTATCACGAAGAAGAATGACAGCTAGTGACAATTTTACCCTAAAGGTCTGTATTTAAAAACATTTTTTTTTATTTAACTTTTGTTTTATATAAAAATCATAAAAAAACATTACAGTCACTATGAAATTATTTTTTGTTCTTTTTTTTTAAATTCGAATATAAAAATATAAAAATGTTTAAATCTGTAATATTGCAGGTACTATAACATTTTTCATAGCACGTTAGTCGTACATTTATTCTACAAAAGCTTTTACAAACTGTGAAATATTATGTATTTGATATTTACATCCTTTGTTACGAAAATGGGTTTCATACAAAAGTATGTTGAATTTATAACACTTCCCCTTTTATGTTGGAGGTTAAAAACCGAGTGAAAACGAAAATAAAAAGTCCAATTTCCCTCTAGATATCTATTCAAGGCGTGAATCGTAAATCTGGCCCCATTCTGCTTTGTCTACGCGGAGGAAATATGCAAATTTTCAAGCTTTGCAGCGCTCGTTTAATGCTTATGCAGACGTACTTTTAAGACCTGGTATGTAAAATGAATGTATTATAAGGTATTTCTGCCTTATTATATTGTTATTGAAGATGAAGACATAAAACGGCCCCGAATCATAATCGAATCGAATAAGAATACAGGAGATTTTACAAATTTCCGCTACCCAAAAATCTCTAATTTTATAAAAATCTCCTGACAGAGATAGTAACAACATAAATAAGTTGAACAAGCGTAAAAAATTTCGACGTAGCTTGATGAGAACGTATGGCTTAGTGGTAAGAGCGCCTGGTCGGTATCCAGGAGGCGTGGGTTCGAGTCCCGCTACGTTAAAATTTTTATACGTTTTCTAAATAAGTATTTCTCTTTTCTAAGTGCGGAATAACACTTTAAAAATGTTAAAAATACATTCATATAATCTATATTTATGTATCAAGTTAGCTGAAGAACAGGAATCTAATAAGTGATATTTATTGCGATCATCATTATTTGATTTTACCTAGAGTTTGTTAATTTTATATAAGTAACATTCCACTTTTACTTTTTTTAAGTAATCGTATTTATTTTTCAAATATTTATTTTATATTTTAATTAAAAAAATGTAATTCGTATAAACAAACAGTTGCAATACAATTTTAGCTCAGACGAAAATTTGTGTTTTAAAACTTAAGTGGTCATATTTATCATTTTATTGTCTATATACATAGATTTTTGTATATAAAGTTAAACAAATAAATGTAAAATTTGAATGAGAAACAAAGTGGGCGCGACTGTACAAGAAGATTCAGAGCCTAAGCCTAAGCACTGAGTTACCCTAATCCGTAATCCTAAGCCGTAGCAGTAAATTTAGATGGAAAGATAATCTGACAATGGAATAATATTATGTTCAAATATTTTGTTGTTGTCGATGTTCGAAAAGATAGATTATTGAAGCATATGTTATTTAAGATTGTTGTTATTAATTTATTTTGTAAGTAACTAACAGAATTTAGTTTAAAAGAACTCTTACAATTAAATTAACTATTTATATAAAATATTAGAGGCCAGTCGTGGCGCAGCGGCACAAAGTGTGACTGTAAATCGACTGATTGTGGGTTTGATCCCCAATCGAGGAGATGAAATATTTACGTAAATTTATATTTCCATTTCTTCGCTTTGGTGTCGAGGCAAAGCGCGGCGTTGAGTTTCCCACTCAACACGCAATGCCTCCAGAATTCGGCACAAAGTGGGGAACCGAATGTCTCAACACTAGGTTCCCTCTGCCTACCCTGCTATGTGCGGGGTACAACGTGAAGCTGATTTTATAAAATATTACATATTTTCGAGCGAAATTCGAACCCACAACCTGTCGCGTTTACAGTTCCACGCTGGTATCCCTGCGCCACGAATGACCTTATAAATTCTCAAAAATCGAAATATTGATATTACTGTTTTAAAGCAAACGCAATATTTTTAATATTTTTTTAAAAAAATGGCCATGCACATATTCATCATCTCTTGTATGTAGCGAAATAAAGAGGCGAAAATGTTGTTTTTTATTATAATTAAAATATACTCCCGTGGACTTTACATCGATAATGTAGCGGTTGTTTCAGGCGAGTGACATTTTAAAATTTTAATAGCGTATTCACAAGGCGTGTGAAATATATTTTCCGGGGTGGCTAACGAGCTCCGCTTGTTCAACAATGCGTGCTGAGCGGCGCACTTTAATTGTTATTATATAAAATAAGGCAATTTAATTACTGTCGAGGCCAGTCGTGGCGCAGGGGCACAGAGTGTGACTGTAAAATCGACTGGTTGTGGGTTTGATCCCCACTCGAGGAAGTGAAATATTTATTTACATTTATATTTTCATTTCTTCGCTCGTGTGTCGAGGCTAAATCGCGCGGCGCGTAAAAAAATATGATAACAGCGCGGCGTTGAGTTACGCCACTCAACACGCAATGCCTCTAAACTCGGCGGAAAGTGGCAACAAGAAAGTGGTAAGTGTCTTAACACTAGGTTCCCTCTGCCTACCCTGCTTTGTGCGGGATACAGCGTGAAGCTGATAATTTGTGTCGAAATTGTACAAACATCTAATAATGGATTTACAAAAATATATATATATACCTAGCTAAAATATAAATATAGGCCATCGTGGCGAAAGCGTCTGGATGTGAATGCGACGGTTGTGGTTTCGATTTCCCCCTTGGGGTATTAATTATTTGCAGTTGCATAGACGCTCTGTTGCTCTGGTAACAAGGCCAAGCGTTGTGTTGACTTCTGTTAGTCAATATGCAATATCTCGACAATTGGGTGGAAAGTGGGGAACAGTGTCTTAACAGTAGGTTACCTTCATCAATCCTTTTATATGCAGAATACAGCGTGAAGCTTAAAAAATATGACGTAAATCGGTTGACTCAAAAAAAAATAACTTAATATTATTAAAAAAATTAAATAATTTTTAAACAAACCTACAGTATAAAATTTATATACCTATACCTCAAGTATATAATCAACACTACCCTTGAACACTCCACCCATTTACTCGTTAATTAGAGAAAGATCACAGGAGCTGATTATAGAGCTCATTATCAACGATACAAGGGGATTGTGTATAATGATAGATAGAGGCATACTAACGAACGCCTTTGATGTTTCAAATATTTAAACTTCTTGTATTGATTCCTTTAAGTCGTTATCGTCAAGACTGATTGGACGCAGTGGGTTCTATTCCCGCGTGTAAAATTGTGAATGAATAATGAAAATATTCTAATCGTTCGTTGTTGAGACCATGGTGGCGCTGTGGTACTTGGAAGTGACTGTAAACGCGATGATTGTGGGTTCGATTCCCACTCGGGTGAATGCATTATTTTTTATTAATATTCTTATTTCTTAATCGCTATATGCTGGTTACAGCGTGAAGCTGAAAAAAAAGTAAAATAATGTTAAAAAATATACAGTGTTTTTGTTATCACCGCTTTAAATGAAAGCACAGCACAGTAAGCACTCTATAAAATCCTAATACTGATTTATTATAGAAAATTTATTTTTTCAAACAAAACAATTAATAACGCACATAGACACTAACTTATCACATCTTATTTACGAAATCGACTCGTAAGTATTGGCGGTAAAGTTGAAAGTTGTTTAGGTTTAAAATAGAAAATAATTGAGTAAATTGAGTAAATTGAGAAATTGAGTAAAATAGAACGTATATAGAATAGACATATCCCTTTCTTGTTCTGGTATGTTTTTGAAAATGAAAGTGGCAGATCGGCAACGTTTAGTTTTATTGGTAAATCCACCACACGTAATACAGTTTCGATCAAAATCTTGAAATGAAAAATAAATCCTACGTCTAAACTGTTGACGGATCTTGATTGACTTTTATAGATTTAGGTTTGAAATATTTTATCCTATATGCTGTTCCCTTTTGTTTTCTCTGTATATTGTTATTATTTTTAATCTATGATTAGATCAATTGAGTCGTGGCGCAATGGCACTAAGTGTGATTGTAAGCACGACAGGTTGTGGGTTCGATTCCCAGTCGATGAAATGAAATACTTTATATTTTCATTTATTCGCTCTGGTGTCGAGGCAAAGCACGGCGTTGAGTTTCGCCACTCAACACGCAATGCCTCCAGAATTCGAAAAATGGGGAACCAAGTGCCTTTACCCTAGGTTTCCTCTGCTTACCCTGCTGTGATTCAGCACAAAAAAAAGTAAACTATTATATAAAATATTGTTAATATTTTAACATCAATGATTAGATCAATTTGGCATAAAGAGAAATGATTTACACTAAAATATATTAAATCAAAGCTACATTTTGTTTAACAGAAATAATCCGATTTTGTTATGGGCATATTGATAGCTCTCAATTGCTTTTGAAATAGTCGAAAATTTTGATATTATAACCAATCTGATGCATTAAAAGCTTGTCAGTATAATCCTATTATAATATATTAAAACGTATGAATTTATATTAGTAGAGATAAATGCGATTTTTCGTTACTGCGAATATTTATCGTGTTCATTATATAGTATTGAGTATAGTATTCGGTTCGATTCCTATTCAGGGGAATAAGA
This sequence comes from Heliconius erato demophoon, assembly GCA_018249695.1. Lineage (NCBI taxonomy): Eukaryota > Metazoa > Arthropoda > Insecta > Lepidoptera > Nymphalidae > Heliconius > Heliconius erato. Next base: position 14,209 of record DWQW01003045.1, read on the forward strand.
TATTTAAAATTTTCATTTACTCGCGCTGGCAACGACGCAAAGCGTGGTGTTGAAATCTATCACTCAACATTCGAAGCCTCCAGAATCGGCGTAAAGTGTCTTAATGGGAAACGGAGAGTTTTAACACTAGGTTCACGGGTATCCTAACCTTTTTTTATTTTTTTTTTATTAGTAGTGAAAACTTCTTGGGGTAAAAACTAAGTTATGTGTGGTTTCCTAACCTAACCTATCCTGTCTATGCGCAGAATAGAAAATCAATGAACTAGTTTATACTAGTTTTTTATTATTAATTTACATTATTTATTTTACCTTTATATTTATTTTTACAATTACAATTTTTAATAAAAGAATAACCGACTTCCATAATCAGAACCCAACCAAACTCTCATCAAACTGCCCTTAAAGTGTATCCTTTCCAATAAAAAAATAATAATCGAAATCAGTTGGCGTGATATTGAGTTCGTCCATTTCTCACGCACATATTTACATAAGGTAAATGAATCAAAAACAATATTTTAAAATTTTAGTCTCTTTGCCTGTGCGTATTTTCACGCGAATCTCAGAAACAGCTTAACTTATTTAAATGCGTTATGATAATATTAAGCTGTTCTTAACATTTACTGTTTATTTTATTTCAATTGGTTCATAAATAAAAAGTTATATCAATATAAAAAAAGCACATGCAACAATATTGCTTTAAAAATGTAGAAAAATAAGAAGTCTATAAAAAATAGACTTCTTAATTTTTATTACATAGCATTTTCACAATACCATGTACTACATCTCATAAGCTTATTTGTGCTGGACCCAATGAATCTTATTTAAAAAAAAAACATCATCATCAACTTCACGCTGTATCCCGCACATAGCAGGGTAGGTATAGGGAACCTAATGTTAAGACACTCCGTTCCCCACTTTCCGCCGATTTCTGTAAGTTCGTGTTGAGTGGCGGAACTCAACGCTTCGCTTTGCCTCGATACCAGAGCGAAGAAATGAAAATATAAAAGTAAATAAATATTTCACCTCCTCGGGTGGGGATTGAACCCACAACCAGTCGATTTTACAGTCACACTTTGTGCCCCTGCGCCACGACTGACTTCAGAAAAAACATCATTCTACATAATAAATTGTTAACAACTTGCATATGTCATAATACTTTTTATTCTTTGTGTATCTTTTAATTCGCTCTTTAATTTTTTATTTTATCTTTATTTTTATGAGATAACTTTTTAACTTATTTATTTATATTATAAAACTCAAGAGCACAATTGTGTATACTTATAATATATATCTTAATATTAATTACATTTCGGTTCTGGTCTTCTAAATATAGTTTAAGTGTATTTATTTCTTGTTTGGTAAAATAATAATAGAAATGGCAGTACGAAAACGGAAAGACGAATGGTTTCGGAAATTAAGGGGCGGTCAGAAACCATGTATTATTCTGTGGCCGAAAAACAAATAATGTCCGTTCGCTTCCCTGAATAATTATTGAATAGAAAACACTTAAAATTTATTTAATATTATTGAAATTTAATTTCAATATTTATTAGATGCCAGTCGTCAGAGTAGGGGCACAAGCGTGTGATTGTAAACGTGACAAGTTATGAGTTAGATTCCCATTCGAGGAAATGAAATATTTAATATTTTAATTTCTTCGCTCTAGTATCGAGGCAAAGCGCGGCGTTGAGCTTCGCTACTCAAAACGCAATGCTACCAAAATTAATAATATTTAGTAGACTAATTTATTCCATTATTCATCCATACAACTCATTTAACTTTACTATTAGTTAATATTATTATTAGTTAATATTATATTTTAGCAAACGCAATGCAAAAAGCATTGCGTTTGCTAAAATATAATATTAACTTCGATAATCCCTCAACGGCAAGCCGAATTTCAATATTATCTACGAAACTAACTTGGCGAATACGATTCCGAGAACAATAGATCCAAATTGATCTTCAGCCTGAAAAGATAAACTATACATCCTCAGGAAGTTCTGGTCTTAGCTTAGTCATTTCTGCAAATTTCCGGAACTAACCTTATCCAGTCCCTAGACTACTTAAGTAAGAGTGGTTTAATCTGATAATGGACTAGCAAGTAAAAATATTACTGGAATTCTTTTAATCTCACGTTCGTATATGCGAAAGTATTCATATTGTACGTATAGTATTTCATTTAATGGTTCCTTTTTTTAAGCTTCACGCTGTATCCAGCATTTAGAATGGTGGGTAAAGGGAACCTAGTATTAGACACCCCGTTTCCCACTTTCTGCTAAATTCTGGAGGCATTGCGTGTAGCGTGGCGGATCTCAACGCCGCCTTTTGCTTCGTTACCAGAGCGAGAAAATGAAATTGCTAAATATTTTATTGCCTCGTGGCTAGTGGTAATCGAACCCACAAGAAGACACCTACAAAAAGAAACTATTCCATTTGTAATTGTTATATTTATTTTAGTTCTAGAAATCAAAATAGGAGTCTATGCCGTAATTTAATTTCTCTAAAGTAGTGTTACGAATCTAACGTATAAATAAGGCGGCACAAAGAGTCTAAGCCATTTGTCTCATCTACTTTATTTATATTAACGAGTCTTCTTTATTCAGATCCCTATTTATAAACCGCTCTCATGTTGGAGATCGATCTTGAAACGTCATTTTCATTCGTAATTGATTGAATCAATGAAAATGGCATCTCAATATCGATATCTCGTCTCGAAATGGCGTCTCAATATCGACTCTTAAGCGATTTATAAATACTGACCCAAAAAATGGAACTTTGATAATTAATTATTATCACCAAAGTGTAAGAAATGTAAGAAAGATTATTGAAAAGATTTTTTCGAACAAAATTGTCTTTTCTTTATTTTTAAAACTTTTCATAAATGTAACCTACCTACATATAATAAAACTAGAGCCAGTCCTACTAACTCCTATCTGATGGTGAACACAAATTATTCGTGAAGCGTTTCCAACAACATTTCTGCTGTCAAAATTATCTAGAAAGGTAGCATTAGTTTTCCAATCTGAACGAGTACCCTTTTAACTGAGATAAAACTTTCTCATACTATTCACTGCGCTTTCAACGCAAACGTAAACATCAATGGATTTTATATTGTACTATGAATATTTTCTAAGGATTATTTATTACATACTGTTATAGGTGTTATACATTGTGAAAGTGAACTTATGAACATATTAAAATATATAATCACAATAACATATAAGAAATACGCTTCGTAATCAAAATCTATACGACACTATAGGATTCCGTGAATCTACAGATATGTACAGATATGTGTGTTTGTATGACTACAGATATGTGTGTTTCCTTTATTTATATTGAGCCACACTATAAATAAAGGAAAATATCCGAAAAATTCAGTTTGATACCTCCATCCTATCTTGACAGGCAGACAATCATACAGACACATGGACAACAAAGTAATAAAGCTTTTAACTTTTTTCTTTTCAAAAATAAGTATTAACATAATTCAAGCAAAAATTAATATAATATATTGATGTATTTAAAAAAAATAAACGACACTTAAATATTATTTTTATTCTACAAAAAAAAAAGTTCATACCATGAAACGGACTTGTCAATTTAATATCAATAACTCAGTATTTAAGTAGATTTCGCGTACTGTTTGTTCGGCAAATATATGGCCAATTTACATGCGAGGCCATGTTTGGATAAGGATATAGCAAATCCCATTATACTGTTGTTTGGCCGAGAACAATGTGCGGCCGCCCTGTGAATGTTACATCAAATGAACGATCAACAAACTAGTCAAATTCTGTATTACTAGAGATAAACGAGAGCTTTCTATTACACGAATGTAACAATAATTTTAAAGTCGTCAAGTTATATTATTGTATTAAATACTGTTTTATGATAATCGTTAATATCAATATGCCAGAAAATGCAATGATTTTGGATTTTCTTTTTTTCAACTTCGCGGGGTATCGCGCACACAGCAGGGTAAGCAGAACAGCTAATGTTATGACTCCGTTTTCCATTTTTTGCCAAATTTTGTGGGAATTGCGTGTTGAGTTGCGAAATTTAACGCTTTGCCTCGACACTAAATCGAAAAAAACATAAATATTATATAATATATTATTTCCTCGAGTAGGAATTAAACTCACAGCTACTCGCATATACAGTCACACTTCTTGCTCCAGCGCGATGATTGGTCTCTATTCTGATATTCTGATTATAAATTAGAAATAAAGTATATTTAGAATTGTAAGCCTGTAATGTTCAATAATATTACTTACTTTTGCTATGCATTATGCATTATACACGTACATAAGGCTTATGCATTATACACCTAACCTCAGATGATAATAATATGATATCCTACTCGAAGATAAGTTATAATAAGTAATAATATTATGCTATCTGTTACGATATTGAGATAGATTTCCAAGCAACTCAGCAACTGAGGTCTAAACGGCAATCACTATCGTCTTATTATACAAACGACCAGAATCTTGGCAAAATAACAGTATTTCTCCGTGAAAAATTACGAACAGTACCTACTGTGGTGGTCTCTCTTGGCTTTAGTTGGCAATAAAACTCTGCGTTGTGGATCTATCGAGATTTGTTATCTATCTTTATTGAGTCAATACTTTCCTGTAAATAAATAAGAAAATAATATTAGGTATATTTTTAGTGGATCGTTGTATTTCACTTTTAAAATATTTTTATTCAGCTTCACGCTGTATCCGCTTTTTTAAATTTAAATAAATATTTAATTTCCTCGAGTGGGGATCGAACCCACAACCAGTCGATCTTACAATCACCCCTGCATCTTGACTGGACTCACTTTTTAAATATTAATTTCGATTATTTTCCCGAATGGGGACCATTGCGCCCTGATGGACTTGATGAGTGCATTTTATGTTTCATTCCTTTGCGTAATATATCTAGGTATATACGTTTCTTTTTAGAAAAACTAGTAGTGTATTTTGTTGACAAGACTGAGTCTACACACTCCTAATAAAATTATTTATATAGTGAGGGTATCAGTTTTTGTCTACTTACCAGAACAACACAATGAACATATCAAGTAATTTATTTCCCCGAGCAGGAATCGAATCCACAACCGTCACGTTTACATGCTATGCCGCTGCGCCACATGTAGACGGCCTCAAACTCGCTCGTAATATATGACAGAAACGCTGGCTGCGTTCCCCGTGGAATCACAATGTGTATTTTTTTGTATAAAACAAGCTAGCTCTCTTGTCACCGACAGGTATATTAATTACCACCGACGACGCGACGGGTGCATTAATTCGAGGCGCATTTTTTTTTTCAAATCTACTGGCACTATTTAGTGAGGCCAGTCGTGGCGCAGGGGCACAAAATGTGACTGTAAAATCGACTGATTGTGAGTTCGATCCCCACTCGAGGAGATGAAATATTTATTTAAATTTATATTTCCATTTCTTCGCTCTAGTGTCGAGGCAATGTGCGGCGTCGAGTTCTGCCACTCAACACGGAATGCCTGAAAAAAATGGCGGAAAGTGAGGAATAAAGTGTCTTAACACTAGGTTCCCTCTGCCTACCCTGCTGTGTGCGGAATATAGCGTGACGCTGATTTATTTTATTTATTTTTACTAATGTAACCGACTCCCCACTCTACTCAATAAAATATTTGAATAAAATTATCTAAATAATAATTTTAATATTTTAGTGTGGCTCGTGATACGTCTAATATAGATAGAACCCTTTCGTAGTGATCGTAAGTAATCCAAGATCTTTTAGAGATTTAGAGGTAACAGTATTAATGTTAAATGTACAATAAATTTAATATAAATACAAATAAAAGATATTATGATAAATAAAATGTCATAGTCTGTTCGTTTCAATCTCTCGTGATATTTCTAAAGAATATCGTAGACGTCCTATGCTTTTCTGTTATAATACTCAGTTATCGCTAGAACAGCCAGCGACTCCAAGTAGGAACGATTCTACTACCAGTTCAGTAAAGAACCTCAGTGCTGAGAAGAACTGGCGGAAGAAACTCAGCAGCAGAATCCAACACTACTAAAGCAATTCACTTGTATCAAATATGTCAGCACCAGTGACGCCCGGCTATATATTATAAGTATGTCGTCGACATCAGTCGATTGACGCATTATGTTTTCTACGATAAAACTAAGCGTTAGACAAATAAGCGAACACATATATAGTAATATATGTACACCAGAGCTGGGACATAAAATAGCATCCACCTATCCATCATACACTAAGTGTTAACGTTGACGCACCGCAAGGCACCGCTAACTATCTATATATAATTTGTGTTGTGACTATATTAGTCAATAGTAAAACATAGGGTCAATGAACTCTAACAGTCGTATAAGTCGTAAATAATATTTAATTAAATATATTGACAGATTACCTTTATTGTAGGACATTAAATAGACACATACATAATATTTATAAATTGTAAATACGTATTTTGATATAATAATAATTTTAACTGTCATATCGTGTTAGTTGAATTTTTCTAAAATTTTTAATAGTATATTTTATCATGTGTTTTTATCTGATAAATTTTAATTTGATCATATGTTATTATTGTCAGTTATCTGTATTTTTTTATGTGGAAATTTGATTGGAATATGTATTATTTTAAATTGTGTAATGTTTGTGAATTTTATGTTCTGTTTGTTTCCCTAATAAAAATAAATAAATAAATATTATAATTAATACTATTATATTTATATTTCCTTTTATAGTAAAATGTTAAATATTTATAAGTAATTGTAATTCACCAAACCTATTAATAATTTCACAATTCACATACACGCAACTAACAAAGATGGCGGCAGGCATTCTGCGTACATTAATATAATTGTAATTTTACATACCTCATAAAACATCTTCATGTATTTATTTCCATTTATTAAATAAATGATATTGACGGCATTACGTGCATTAGTATTACTCTTCTTTGTTTTAATAATAAGATAAAAACTTACCGACGAATATTACAAAACAAACAACTGTAAATACGTAATAAGCACTTATAACTTATCTTACCAGCCTCGAATACTTATATCACTATTACATGTACTAACTCACATGCTTTTTACATATAAGATGTAATGTAATTTATATTAATTATAATTTAAAACTTCTCTAAATATTTTTAACATCCATCCTTCCTCAGACACGTCCGCCATCATCCCTCTCTTTCTTTTTTCTTAACTTTGACGTAGACAGTAGCTTATTCAGCCTACATGATATTTAATAATTAAAATATTAGTCATGTTATTATTTATTTTAAATTATAATACACAATGATTATTTACAATTATTAAATTATTTTAATAAATAAATTTTTTATCTGCGTGTTTTACCTACGGTACATTACGTCACTTTAACATTACTTGTGAACAGAACGCGTAATGAAGGAACTGAACTCGAACTTGAATCGTTACACTACAACACTTAACACTAATATTCTAAGTATAAAAATATAAAATCGAAGAGCGGCTTAAATATTTATATTCTTATCTGAATTAATATGAAATTATGGTTGTTTATTTTTACGTTTATTAGTTACGTTAAATTGCGAGATGTTTATACCTAGTTTTGGTAAAAACCTTAAATAAATTTCTTTTAAAAGTTATTATCAATGGATTACCAAATACAGTAACATAATTAAGGCTGAAAAAAGCATACATGTAAAATTAAAAAAAACATATATATATATTCAATAATTATTTCAAAATTTAATTCTGAAATGTATAGGAACGACTACTGCATTAGGAAGTTTTTGCTTTACAACAATAATATTAATATAGATTTTAATAATAAATTATTATTAGTGATATTTGAAAGCGAATTTATAACAAATTTTACTTTGCCAATGCCAAGTTAATTAATTTACATTGGAGCTGACTTACCAATTATAACGGTATAGAAAAGTGATGACTCTGCACAGCTTAATCTCTTTTACCGTTTCACTGCTCAGCTATTAGGCTAATGGAGCGTTGAAGTCCAAACAAATAACTTAGGCTGTTTTTTTTCATAAATTTGTTAAAACTTCCTTTGTACGCTTAACCTAAAGAATTGTATTCATTTTTTTATTTATTTAGCACAGCTTATAAAATATGAATAAAATGATTTTTTATGTTTAAAAAATAAAAGTAAAGATTATTTGAGCATATTTTCATTCAATTTAAATTATCTTTGGCTTACTTCGATAAACATCTAAATATGTGTATACGACTATAGAAATATTGTAAGCGTAACATTGGCAATAATTTCAAATTATAAACACGAATACAACACAAACCATTTAATTGTGGTATGAATATAAAATTTAAGACATAAAACAAGAACAAAAATACATATATAAATAAAAATATAAATGTATCAGTTGTATTTTGTTACTATGTAAAACTATAAATAACCTTTTGTAAAAAAAACTTTTTTTTTTGAGATAAAAATTTGTCTCACAATACACTGGTATAGTTCTGACATATTGACAACAAGAGTGTCACAGCACAAAAACGTTTTTATTTAAGAAATTTTAGTATCTTTTTTATATATATCATGCAGTACTATGTTCAAATATTTTATCTATTTTGCTTATATATTAGTTGCATTTTAATTATTTGCTTATGTTTTTACTTTGCAACTTATTTTTTTCTATTTGTAACTAATAAAATTCTCGGTCCGTACATTTTTTTAAATATTATATATTTTTTAATTAAATTAATACGTTAACTTTTTATTTTTTGATTTAGTCTAATCTTCTACTTTTTTCTATTATTCGTTTTAATTATTAATACGACAGCACTATGTCGCATACTTTGCCTATGAATATTATTCTGTACTACAATTTTTAAAACATTTTAGTCAAAACGTACAAACTGGAATACAGTTAGTTATAAATATTTATATTCGAAGTCAATATATAGTTCGAATGCAGTATAGTTCTGTATTTACAAGAGTTTTATTCCAATGATAGTGCAAAAGTTTGGCTTTTAGAAACTACAATTTAGCTTTTTGAAAAGTTGAATTTCAATAACAGTGTTTATTTTACTGAAGCCACAGTTATCAAAACTGGGGCGTCCATTTTACTATATTTATGTTTGTGCAGCTTTACACTACGTTTATAGACTACTAACTACCTATATTTAAATATTCATATAGTTAATATAGAATGAATAAAAAGTAGCACAAAGAGTGACTGTAAGACCGACTGGTTGTGGGTTCGATCCCCACTCGAGGAGATGATATATTTTCTTAATTTTTTATTTCCCTTTCTTCGCTATGGTGTCGAGAACAAGCGCGGCGTTGAGTTCTGCTACTCAACACGCAATGCCCCCAGAATTCGGGGAAAAGTGGCGAACGGAGTGTCTTAACATTAGGTTTCCTCTGCCTACCCTACTTTGTGCATGATATAGCGTATTTATATAACTGAAATTGTGTTTATATTGTAAGATTAAGTTTCTAAGCCTGTTTTTTTTAGTTTTTTAGTTAAAAAAATATTTTTGAAAAAAAATATTTTTTTATTAATTTAGATGTGAGCAACAACTTGAATACACATGTAAAGTTATCCTATAATTAAGACATACTTTGTATCAAAATATTTAAGAATGTTTGTAAATTATTGTGGTCTTAGTACGAACGTTGGTTTCCTAATCTATATCTATACTTATAATAAATCTGTAGAAAAGTCGTTTCTGTACATTAAAAATATTTAAAAAAAAAATTGCCAGGGTGTTAAAGGACAATTAACAGAATGCATTTCCAACATTTTTGGAATTTTTGTCTGTTTGTCTGTTTGTCTGTTTGTCTGTTTGTCTGTTTATGTGAACACGTATCACGTAAAAAGTACACAATAAATTTAAGCAACTTTTATACATAAAAATTACAAATAAATCAAGGTAGGTT